>VDFB02200891.1:0-11472 GCA_007258455.2 Sequoia sempervirens | reverse complement strand
GTGTGTTGTTTGTTTCTCCTCATGGGTATAATATTCCTAAATCTTACAAGTTACTCTTTCCATGCACAAACAACATAGCTGAGTATGAGGCTTTGACAAATGGACTAAAAATGGCTATAGAGTGGAATATCACAGAACTACATATCTATGGGGATTCTCAGCTGATCATCAACCAAGTCAATAAACAATACCAAACAAAAGATGACAAGTTGGTACCTTACAAAAAAATGGTTGATTCATTGAGACGGTATTTTACTTTTGTCACCTTTCAGCAAATCCCTAGGGCTGAGAACAAAGCAGCTGATGCTATGGCCACCCTTGCTTCACTTCTTCAGTTAGAGGAACATGAGTCCAGATATGAATTCCTGGTGGAAGAGCTATGATATCCCATATTTGACTCACCCGAAAGCCATGTCATTTGTACCCTTGTCAATCATGAATCCTCCCGCTATGGTGCTATTTACTCATATCTTTGTGATGGCATCATCCCCGATACATTTAACCGATCTGAAAGAAGAAACCTTATCCGCAACGCCTCTCGCCATTCCCTCATCTCTAGTGATTTGTATAGGAGGGGTCTAGATGGAACACTTCTTAGGTGCTTAGAAAAGGAGGAATCTGATCAAGCGCTAGTTGACATCCATGAGGGCATATGTGGAGGACATTCTAATGGTCTTTCCATGGCTAGAAGGTTGCTTAGGGCAGGGTACTATTGGCCTATGATGCAGATAGATGCAAGAGCATTTGCTAAGTCTTGTGAAAAATGTCGCAACATGGACACCGGATACATGCTCTATATGGAGCTAATTCCTTCTATATCTCACTGGCCATTTCAGCTTATGGCCTTTGACCTTGTTGGGCAGATTCATCCCAACTCATCAAGTGGGCATAAGTTCATTATCACTGCTACTGACTACTTCACAAAATGGGTAGAGGCTGTTCCACTTTCTATTGCCTCAGGCAAGACAGTGTCTTTATTTATTTTAAACCATATCATCTGTCGATATGGAGTGCCATCTGAGATCATCACTGACAATGGAAAAAAAAAAAAAAACAAGGACCTTAAAGAACTCTACCAAAGATTCAAGATAAAGCAACATTGGTCCTCCATTTACTTCCCACAAGGAAATGGTCAGGCAGAGGCTTCAAACAAAACCATTCTCAAGATTTTGCATAGAACAGTTCATAAGAATGGTAGAGACTAACACCTACAGATAAATCTGGCCTTGTGGGCCTATAGAACAAGTATTCGTACTCCAACTGGGGCTACTCCTTTTGCCCTCACATACGGCGCTGAAGCAGTGTTACCTTTAGAGGTTGAGATTCCATCACTTTGGGTCTCTCTCAAAGGTCTAGTTACAGATGAAGACTATCGCGCCATGAGATTGCAAGAATTAGAACTTCTTGATGAGAAGCGTAAAGCATCATTTGACTATATGAGGGTCTATCAAAAGAGGATGTCCAAAGCCTTCAACAAAAAGGTTCACCCTAGAGAATTCCAAGTAGGAGATCTTGTCCTGCGAGAGAATCCTAAGAACCAACAGAACCGAGAACAGAAGGGAAAATTCGAACCTAATTGGCTTGGACCCTACATCATCACAGCAGCTTTTGGCATAGGTGCCTATCTACTATCTACTGAAGAGGGGGAGCAGCTCCCTGAGCCTATCAATGTTTTGCACCTGAAGAAGTTCTATCCTTGATGCACGTTCTGTCTGGGGGCATCCTTTGTATATAATTATGACCCTGAAAAAAGTTCCAAAAAAAATTGATATATGATACTGAAAAAATTACCAAAAAAATTGATATATTGTCAAAAAAATCCAAAAAAATTCAAATATGATAATTTAAAAATTAAAAAAATGGATATATTGTAAAAATCCAAAAAAATTCAAATATGATATTGAAAAACTTACAAAAAAAATTGATATATTGTCAAAAATCCAAAAAATTGATATATGATACTGAAAAAATTACAAAAAAAAAAAAATGATATATTGTCAAAAAATCCAAAAAAATTCAAATATGATGCTGAAAAAATACAAAAAAAAATAAAAATATAAAAAGTCCTAAAAAAAAAAAATTCTTCCAAGTGGTGAAAACCTGGAAACAGGCGCTACTTGAGGCCTTTGCATCCCTATTTCTTAGCATGCATCCTCGACACTTAGCCTTTCTCCATCATGCCTTGTCCTTATTGCCTTGGTTTGGAATTGGTCTTTGTCTTTGTCTAGGGGCATCATTGTGTTAGCTTTGGTCTCTTGGATATGCTTGTCTTTAGGACACATCGCAAACGGTGTTTTTCAACACTAACCCAACTGTGTTTTTCAACACAACCCCTGACATCGTGTGTTTTTCAACACTTATCAGTTTGGTCTTATCTAGTTCGGTCATGTGATCTTACCTACTTGCAAGCATTCGATCCTTATCCTCAGAACTCAGTATTAGTTTACACACTTAAAATTTTTTAATTGCAACACTTAATGCTTGAGATATGCCATGATATTTTCTTTGTGTGCTGACTGATATTGATTTCGTTGAGTGTCCTTGTCTAATAAGTCTCTCCGTGATGCATAGCTAGAGGACTTGGGGCATGGGGCATGTTTTTATTTGCTTTCTGCTTGTGGGTGTTGTCTTGAACCTCTTCAATGTCTCTTGTTGTCTCCTTGATACACTTAAGAGATTTATGGCATCATCCTTGAATGTTTTTGCACAACCATTCTCATGGTAATCTTGGCGTTTATGTCTTGATGCGAGCATGGTTTTGCTACATTAAATTGGGTAAGCTAACATTGTAGTCACCTTGACCTTCATGTCTTTGATGCTCATGTTAGAATCTTTCCACATTCGACGCTGATATAAATCACATTCATATCTTCATAGCTATGCTTGTGACTAGTGATGATTGTGTGATTGTCCCATGCTCCGTAATAATGGCCCAATGATGAAAATAGTCTCTTTACATTCTCTAATGAATGATGAACACACAAAACTGTATGTTACCCTATTGTGGCATACACCTTTGTTTTCATGTAGCTTGCATTATTTAGACTCTTCATTAATTTGCACTTTTGGTTGTATTATGGGTTTGAGAGGGTTTCTTCATCTTTCCTCGTGGATTTTCATCAACTATGATCACGCTCTTTCATTTCCTTATCTTTACTGGATCTCAATCGTACCTCTCTATCTTAAACAAATTTCTGATTGATTTTGATGTATCCTTCTTTATTGGAGGCGATTCTCTTCCTTCTCCATTTCTTTCCATTTCTTTCCAAACTCTATCTTCATTCATTTCACCCTAATTTCTTCTAACTCAACCTTTAGGGCATAATCTTTTCTTGGGTTGATCTACTGGTTCTTGCAGGATTCTTATATTTTTCATCTACATCAAGAACCTTATCTTTTGTTTGATTTGATCAAAATTTCTATTAATTTATTATTTCTCCTCTATCTCATTTCATTTCGATCACGAGGGGGCAAGCATTCTATCAAACTTCAATCCTTGATTCAACTCTTCTTATCAATTTATCAATTGCTTCTCTTGGGACAACCTTGCTTGAGATTCTTATCTCACTTTGGATGTGATGCCGAATCAACCTCATGTTCAAAGGCCTTTTGTTTATGTTTGTCTAGATGTGATCCCGAGTCGACCTCACATCTGAGTTGTTTTGTGATCCTAAATCGATCTCACATTGCAACTTCATTCTTGACTCCATGTGATCCCGAAGCCTCCACTCACATTAGTCAAAGAGGGCAATGTGATGCAACCTAAAATGGCTGGTCACCTAGACTTTTAAATATCTCCCATTTATTTGAATTTGTCAACATCAACTTTTGAATCAATGATTGTCGATTTTCTCAAATCAAATTTCTTAATCAATTCATAACCATTTCAAATGTTTCAATTTTCCTAAGGTTTGAATGTACCATTAATTTTGTATTTAATCAAAGAAATAACCTTTAATAAATAAAATAATACTATTTAATTGAAGTTAATATTACTTAAATAAATGATGCTATTTAATTCAATCTATTTTTAATTAAATAATTTTATTTTATTTTATTAATATTCATTTCTAAATTACATAATCTTATTTTATTTTATTAAAAGAGATATTATCATCTTAAATTAAATTAAATAAATGAAATATCCTCTCAAGAATATCTTGTGATGAAAAAAAGGGAAACAAATCAGTTAAAAGGGAAATAAACTAAAAAAAGAATTCCAATCAAGATTTGTTTCTATTTTTCTATTTATCCCACATTGCTTCTGAATTTACCTTCAATTCCACTTTTGCCTATAAAATGAGCCCTCCTTACTCTTCATTTCCTAAAAAGGATCACTTAATCTCTTTATATCGTGACTTATACAAATTTTCTTGAATTTTACTCTCATTTGAGATTACACACATTAGTTTGGATTTTACTCCAAGATCTTAGTTTTAGAGCATATATTTAATATTACATTTTAGCTTAATCTTCATAGTAGATTAATTTGCAAAATAATTCATTTATGGCATTGCATGTAGATCAATTTTCATTTCAATAAATTAGTTTTGTTTATTGCATTTTACAGTCATTTAGATTAGTTTTCATTGTTGCATTGCAAGAACAAGATTCATGGAGATTGGCATTCTTGCTTCTCCTCTTTGAATCTCTCGTTCCGAGACTGTATTTGCAGGGGTAACTGGGTCAATCTGAGGGCCACAATATCAATCCCTGCTCTTCTCGGATAGAGAGTTGTGAATTGATTTGCAAGGACTCATTATTGAGTATCATATCCTTGCATGTATGATCAGAAGTATAACATATTTTCAGTTATACAACTCCATGATAGGAGAGATTGTTCGTTCGGTATTGTTACCAATTTTTTATTAACTCAATTGGTGGAGCTGAATAAATCATTATATTTGAAAGTGAAAAATACAATTGTTTCTGCATATGCTAAGTGCTGATTGTATCTGGTTTATCATTTTATAAGTAACAGTTATGCATTGAGATGAGGAAACAGAGTTTCAAGAAATTATTTTTCAGTGTTTCACAATCAAATGGAGTACAGGATTCAACATACAAACAACAAAGCATTTCAAAATGCTTTCATTTATTTCATAAAGTAATTCATATTTACAAAATTTCATTTGATTGCGAAAATTCAAATGATAGTACAAATTTGCATTGAGATGCATTTTTCTTTTCAAAATGAAAAGCATAAGATTGAAATCAAATATCCACACAAGTCGTGGATGTAACTGTTATAGTGCATCATAAGCATCACACTACACTATGGAAGATGCATAAAAGGAATAATCACATAAGTATAAACATAATCATCATTACCTGGTTGATTGATGGCCGACGCAGAAATGGTGCACCATTTGTCTTCTTCGAGCTCCATTGACCTATAGGAAGGAAGAGGGGGATATTAGAGCTCCGACTATGAATATACCTACATGAACCATCAACGATAATGTAGTATGCTACTGATCATACACTGAAACAATCAAGAGAAGTGTAGAAACATGAGTTGAAGGAGAAACATCAACATGATCATATATTGTTTTTTTTGCTAACATCGTTTGTTTCTTTGTGTAGGTATAGGGAAAATCATGAAGCTGATTATTTTCTGAAGACCAAGCATGTGGAGGAAAACGGGCTCCCACAGGGGTAGAGCTCGGCATGCTGCTCCACATACGTAATAGGTGGGGCTAAGTATTAAAGTATTGTGCAACTGAAAGAGTAAAAGAGAGTTCATTTGTCAAGCCATCAAACCAAAGGTCCACTCATAACAAACAGAGGGTGCGTTTTGAAGGCTATAGGTGGACAATTAATTTAATTGATCTTAATTGATTCAACTGATTGCAAATCTCAACATTTCTGCCATAGTATTTTGTTCATCATGTTCATGATATTATGCAAGGTTCAACAGTGTTCTTTCTCACAATCGAGGATAGTGAACAGGCATACATAATACCTCAATGAAGAGAAATGTTACATAATTTCATTACAGAGGAGAGCAAGTGCATGGAACAGTTTTGTTAAATGGAGCATAAAAATGCATGAAGAGTGGCAGGTAGGAGAGCATACTTTTAAAGGACAGTCAAGCATGGAGACATGTGAAGGAGTTTAATATTTCCATCAGAATAAGGTGACAAGATCAATTTAGTGATTGCTATATTTGTTAAAGGAAGATGAATAATTCATTAAACAACCAGTTTCATTATGGCCGAAAGTGCAAATGTTGCATTAAGTAAGTTTAGTGCATCACTGTTTTGAAAAGTAAACAATCAGAATACACTATTTTTGATATTTGTGCTGTCCTGTCATTCAAATGTTTAGTCATTCAAGTATGCCTTTCAAAGATAGATTACACAAGAATTTCCATGTGAAAGGTTACTTCCAGAATAAGCAGAGTTTGCAAAAAAAATGGTTTGAGTGAGGGTTTGGAATGCATTCCTTAAGATTGTGACAGAATAAGAAATTAGAGCAAAGGAATAATATTCAAATTTAAATCAAAGGATTTATGTGTGCAAGGAAAAACAACATTATAATGGTAATTGAAAATGTAAACATAAGATACCTTAAGGTTTAGTATAGTTAAAGTACAGGATGCTATGTAAAAAATCAAATCTAAGACAATTTTTTCTAGAATCTCATGAACCCGTGTGAGGGATTTCAACAATGATACAAAATAAATGCATTTTCTTCACAAACAACAGATACCCATATGGTGAAAATTGAAGAGTTTGAATTCCAAAAGAAGCCATGATGGGTCGAGCCCAGATTTTGCATAAATAATTAAATATACAGATTCCTGTTCGAATTCTGAATACCCACATTAGGGTTTCGAATTTAAAGACAAGATTTTCCATTTTTCTGACATAACCATGTGAGGGTTTTTATAAAAACAATAGAAATTAAGAGAAATCATGGTGGTCGAGCTTGAAAGATTCAGGAATGAGTATGATTTCTACAAAACAGTGAATGCCCACATCAAATTTTGTCTCAGGAAATACAACAGGAATAAATATTCATGGGTCGAGCTCTAAGTGCGTTCAAAGCTCATAATAAGTATGCACACAACGTGGCCTGGAGGGAGCCCTTGGCTCACAAATAGTCATGAAATCACATAGGAGCTAACTCTTGTTATTTTTCTTTGAGAGAAAGCAACAAGGAAAACAAAAGAAGACAAAAAAGCTTACCATTGTTTGCCCGTTGAGGATAAGGAGGTCGCGGCCAAAGCTCTCATTGAGCTTCTAGTGCATGGTCGAGCTCACTCATGGCGGCTAGCAAGGATGAAGGAACACATAAATGATAGAAACAAAGCACATGAAAATGGAGTAAAGTTAGGTAAATACACGCATATGGCCGTGACCTTATGGCCAAAATATGTGAAAAGATACATCAATAAAGCCCACAAGAAGCTTGCAAATATGCTTACCATTAGAAACTTGTGAGGATTCGACAAAAACAACAACAATGGAGGCTTCGAATGGTGGATTTTTCAGCTAAAACCCTGGCATGGTGGTGGCATTATCTCTTCCCAAGCAGGGCTCTCCAAAAGTTACAAGGATGAAATGATGTGTTTTTAGGGTTTTCATTTTGGTTTTGTTCTATTCCCAACCCTAAGTAAACTTAGGGGTATTTTTTGCCTTACGTTTTATAAAATATCAAAATATGAAGCTTAATACCATGAGGGGTCGAATTTTGACATGCCCTAGGTCGACTTTGTTCAAGTCTTCATTTATTTGCATATGCCTAGGTCAAGCCTTGTAAAATGGTGGTGCTTTTTCCTAAGTCCTTAGGTTCCTTTGATAAATTTTTGGCAATGTAAGGGGTTGTGAATTTAGAAATTTGTGATTAATGGTGCCTTGGTAAGGAGTGGATAGTGATAGATATATTTGATTTTAATTGATTTTGTGAGAAATCAATAAAAGTTGTAAAGATCATTGCACTTATGACTTAGGATTTATCTTGTTTTCAGATTGATTTTGAAGAAATCAATTAGGATATGGATGGGGAATATCTATTATATTTTATGATTTTTTTTGAGAAAAATCAAACATTGTAATTGGAGATATAAGTTGTATTCCTTTTGCAAAAGATTTAAAATCTTTAATTGCAAAAATAGGTCAGATTGTGAAGATTGTGAAATTTGCATATTATGTAAAGCAAAGATAAAGCAAATTGTTTTATCTCTTTGCTATTTTTAGCAGATTGGGGTTGACATTTTTCCTTCGGTCGGATTTGAGTTGTCTATTGGATGGATAAGGTGCTTTATTTGCTTTAAAAGCAAATTTAGTCTATTTTGAGAGGCTTTTCAATATGTACATGGAAACAGTGAGTTTTTATGCTTTTATGCAGACTTTTGAGACAGTTTTGATGCCTTTTCCTTGAGCTTTCTTTGTGAGCTCGGATTAGGGTTTGGGAGAGTTATATTTTGAAGAAAATTTAGTTTTTCTTCTTCTTCTCAGTTCAGTTGATAGTTTCTTGCTCTTAAAATTTTGAGCTTGTAAACTCATTTGTACTTAGTTCAGACAGATACACTCTTTCAGTTTCAATAAGGCAGCAGAGTTCTTCTCATTTCTTGTCTCAACCTTGTAACAACAATTTGATGACTTTTTGTTTTCAAGTTTGAAGCCTTATATGTCTTGCTTTTATGAGTCTTTGCATAGAATTTCATGTTTTCAGGTTGCATGATGTATTCAATTCCTTCGAATCTTCATGCAAATTACTGATGAAACCATGTACCAATGAGATTGTGAGAGCTATTGTAATAGAGGAATTGTTGTGAGTGGTAAAATCTGAATTTTCAGAAATAACATTTAATGATCAGTTAGTGTTAAAATTTCATTTTCAAGCTTACCTTCTATCCCTTTTCCCAAAAACTACTTAGAATAATATCTATCATTCAGAGAACCAACTCACTGGAGATTCTTTTTTGCATAGATCACCCACATCCTAAAAGAGTTTCCATGTTTCAACAGATAGTCTGATTTCTAAAAATCTAACAAAGGGTGCATATCTTATTGATAATAGTTTTTGGCACACCTGGTGGGACTCTGAAAGCCATTTCAGAGAAATTTTAGAGTTTTTAATTTGTTGTTTGGTGTATGCAGCAAATTTGTGTAGCCTTTTGAAGGCTCATTTCAATATACCTAGTGACTCTGATCCTAATTTTGCATGTAGACTTAGTGCAGCCTGCGCATGAGAAAAATACAAACCAGATCAAGTACTGTACCTTTCAAATATCGAGAGTTGTCCCCACCATGAAGAGGAGGCAGAACAACAAGGAGGCTATTTGAAACACCTACAAGATCGAAATCAACACATCCTATTTTCAGCTCTTTGGTTTTATCACCAGGAGTACCAGTTCCAATATCACAAGCACTGCCAATGGTAGTGCCAAGGCAGTACCCATTCATTCCTTTTAATGGAGGTAGTCTATTAGACATCGTTCAACATGATGACATCCTAGTTGCAACCCTTAGAAATCTGTCATACTTCACTGGGGAGGACCTCACTACACTGGTTGAGCATATTCGTGACATAGCCACCTTATGCTTGGTTAACAACATCACACAAGAGAACGTCACGTTAAGGATGTTGGCTGCGTCGCTCAAAAGGAAGGTGTTCCAATGGTTCAGAGGTCTCGCAGCCAACTCAATCACGACATGGGATGTGTTAGGTAATGGTTTATATCAATTTTTTGCTAATAAATTTGATAATCTGTCTCTGTTAGAGCAATTTAGCACCATTCAGAGGGTGCCACATGAGCACTTGGCTGATTTCAACTACCGATTTCAGAGAACCTGGGACAAGATTCCTGCAATGGTAAAACCTTTACCAACACATGCTTTTCTATTTTACTTAAAAGCTTTGAATAGTAAGATTTTAGTCATGACTCAGTCTATGGGTGGGAATACACTCCCTAACACTTATGACATAGCCATTAGAGCTGAGAATTGTCTCATCCAAGCTGGAGACATAACCCTTAGACCTCCTATGCCTCTGTTTCTAGAAATACAACCACCTACCCCTATTGTTGTACCTTCCTTAGTTGTTGTCTTGCCTATTCCAGCAATAGGTTATCATAACGCAACCCAAAAAATTGTTGCTCCAGCCCCAAACCAAGAATTTCAAGAGATTAAAAGTATACTCAAGACCTTCGGGAATGATCTTGCAAGCATTAAGAAGCAAGTAGGTCATGAACATAAGCCTTATCAAGCCACTTATCAGCAGAACCAGCCTAATAGGCCTACCTTTCAGAATGATTACCAAGCCCAAAGAAGGAATTTTAACCCTAGGCCATTCCAACCATACAATCCAAATGCAACTAGTTCATCAAAAGAACTTGTACCCCAAAATAATGTTGCCCAGGATTGCGATTGGTGTTATCCATGCAATCAGCCCCATAACCAATCAGCGTGCACTAATGGAATGAGAAATCAGGCTTTAATGGTTCAAAATAACTATGTTGGTTCAGAAAATATTGCAGATCAGAATCAGGAACAAGATAATGTGGAAGTCGCCTTGCTGAACTGGCAGAGCTCTGAATTATGTGGCATGAATGGTCAAGATCAGCAAAATTCTTCCATTTCGGCCAATACTAGATTGAAAAAGAGAGCTATGGATTTAGGGCAGCAAGCTAGAAATTCACAGCAACAGCCTATGAACAGTAAGTAGCCCATTTCGTCATCAAATGTTAATGCTGTAGTGCAACCTAAAATGCAGATTCTGTAAAGAGGCCAAGAGATACCTAGCAAGGAGCAGTCAAGAACACATTCATAGCCTTTGTAGAGGAAAAACGATGCTATTGTCACAAAAAATGAGCAGAAGGTAAATTCTACATCATTTAATATTGTTGAGCACCTCAAAAAGGCTATTATCAGTATGTCGGTATTAGATGCTTTGCACATCCCAAGTCAGAAAAGTTTGTTGCAAAATGCTTTAGATGAGCTACCTATTTCTAATGATACTAATCAAGGGGTTGCTAAAGTCGTGCTTGCAAACGATCTAGAGGTTAAAAATGAGCAAAAAATTAAAGAGGTAAAACCTCCCCCATTTTACTTAAGTCTAATTATTGGCAATAAAATTGTTCATAATTGTATGGTTGACTCTAGTGCCAGTAGCTCCGTTATGCCTAAAAGCTTAGCTGATAAGTTGGGTCTTGTTTATGATCCTAACCCTCAGAAGGGTGTAGTTCAATTAGATGGGTCTGCTGTTAAAACTGCTGGTATTATCAAAAATTTGGCCCTTACTTTGCATGCATCCCCGAGTTTTTCTATTCATCAGGATATACATGTCATTGATTTGCCACCACACTTTGCCATTTGTCTCTCAAGGGATTTTACAACCAAGTTATGTGGGTTTCTATCTTCAAATTGGTCTCATCTCTTCTTTAGAAAAAGGTATGGTACGAAAGTGACCATAAAGTCTGAGCCTCTTGCTAAAGACCATATCGAACCATATTCACCAAAC
>VDFB02200889.1:0-23382 GCA_007258455.2 Sequoia sempervirens | reverse complement strand
TGGCAGCTGTGAAAAATGGAGGGCCACATATTTCCTCTGCGTTGTTCTTATTTCCTTGTTTTCTTCTCTGTTTTTAATTCTCTTATGAGTCTGCTCTGATTTTGCTTAGGTTTTATTTTGCAGATTTAGATATTCTTTTTTATTTATTTGTTGTCTTTTTATAAAATGTAATACATTCATTTTAATATACTAAAATTTTATGTTTTTAAATATTTAAAAATTCATCTTAGACTTTTAGTTCTAATTATAATATAATTAATATATAAATTTAAAATATTTCAAATTTTTTAATTTATTCACAATTTTTTTTTATAACTTTATTGCTGGTGAACTTAATCCAAATCCAAATTTTATCCTTGACGAACTCAAACACCAAACCTTGTGACATAGTTTATATGTCTATATGTATTTGTCTTTTCTAAATCAATGGGAGGGGAAAGGGCCCATACACTTTATACTAAAATCATATCAAAAAATACCATTTTTAAGGGGCCACAACCATTAAAAGAGAAAATCCCAACAATTAATCAGCCAACATTTGGAGGAGCTCTATCCTACAAAGAAAAGATGAAACCACCTAAGAAAATTAAATTCCACTCAAAAAAGCAAAAAAATTCAATCTGAGGCTGGAGGATCCATTGAAGGGCATACCCAGTTCCAAGGTCTTACAAATGTTTTGATAGCAGCTTCCTCCCACTTCATAGTCAACTGTGTGCCATCATCAACTCAATCACAAGCTTCCATTCATAGTTTTTCAGCTTCCATTTTCCTCCCTTTCTGCTTACCTGAAATATTACAATGGTTTGGATTTTCTGCAGTTAGACTGGGAGATGATTAAGCTATCGGAGGAATAGTTGATATTCTTCATTCTCGAGGATGTCATTCATTTCCAGCTCAGGCTCTTCAGTGAGATCTTGGAGAAAATATGCCTCTTCCTCTAAGAGCTGCTCCACACAATGTTGAAAATCTTCATCAACCCCAGCAATCTGAGCTGTGCATGGTTGAGCCTCATCACTTATTTCAGAGTGATTGGAAGCCAAAGGAGCAACTATATTGTTCAAATCTGCTAAAGGCATGAGCAGCTCTCCAAGCCCACTGGTATGGGCTAGGAGTTGAGAAGGCAAAGACTTCAATTGGTCAAAAAACTGACCATGGTTGTGCCAGACAAAGGCTTTGTCTAGATTGCCTACTTTCCTTATCCATTGTTTCAGACAAATAGACTGCAGACCAAGAGGAATTTTGGAAGGACAGACCGCAATTTTATGTCCACTCATATCACACCTAATGCATATGTACAACAAACCTTCAAAGTTCAAAAATTAAATCCAAATGCCCTGCGAAGAGTGAATCCAAATAGAATGGAAAATTAGCTTGGAGATTTCGATCCATGTATAAATCCTCACAAATCTGCACTTAGGGCCAATCTGCTCATTGATTTTCACAAATTCACGCACCTGATCAATCAAATTTTTAATTAATCCTGGTTCTCTCATTTTCAGAGAAAGGCTATACATATTCAGCCTGCAGGCATATCAGAATCCTGGAAATGGAGACAACCTCTACATCGAAAAAAGGGGACCAAGGAGCCATGAACATTACAACCTTTCTGAAGAAACAAGGACCATTTTGTTGCACAAAAGCAGAGTCTTCAACAGAAAGGAACTATAGGAGGAAGAAGTCATGTTATAAAACAAAACAGAAGGTGTCACCAAATTGCTCCAGGTAATTTTAGTCCAAGAAATAATCTTGTCATAGGGAGGACACTTCCCTAAACATCTGAAAACAAGGACCTGCTAGCCATATTGTCTGCTTTCTCCTCAATACTGCCATCAAGGATAGGGAAATCAAGATGTTCATCTGCCAAACATACCGTGGCATCAAAATTAGACCACCCAAAGGATCAGGTGAGGATGGCACAGCCCAGCTTTTAGAGATCAGTAAAGGAGAGATATTAGGTTACCTTTTAAAATCTATTAAATGCAAAAGTTGCCACAGCCGTAAAAGTGATTAGCAATGTTCTTGCATTCCTTAAAAATGTGAAGGAAATTCAAGCTATCAATTGTGGGGACTTAAGATGCAACTACAAGGGCAGGGGTATTTGTTGCAAAAAGAAATCCCTCCTGGAAAGGAGCAGAGAGCTCACTGCATGCCTTAGGTTGGTTGCCCTTCTTCCAGCCGGAGCCCTTATGCAGCCCAAAATCCTTCATGCCGCTGCACTCCACCCCTGGCTTCAAGTTCTACCATTCCCACTCCTTTATCCACTCTTGCATGCCTTGCTGCATTCACTCGCCATTGCCCTTCTATGTATATATGTATATATATATAGATATATACACATATACATATATGTATATGTACATATATATATTGTTCACCCTATTTTGATTCAATTTCCCATTTTCCATTATATCCTCAAAGTGTCTGTATTTAATCGTAAATCATAAAAGGCATTTCCTTAAGAAATAAATAAATCTTTATCATGACTTTTAATTATTAAAATAAACCCTTCATAATTTAACAATATAGAATAATTCCTCTTGATTTAAAGTTAAACCTTCACAATTTATAAGTTCCTATCAATCAATTCTTATATTCCATCCAAACAAATATTGCAATCAAAACTATGGCACTGTGCTTTTATTATTGATTCAGGGAAAACTGTTTGACAATGGACAATGGCACAAAATGGGCTTTTATTAGTTCCTGCTCAGCCAAGGAAGGATGCTCTACACACAGCAAATCTATACCAGTGACTATGGAGAGTGAATGAAGGATGTCAAGGCCATGGGCAAACAGAATGACATCATATATGGCATCATTTAGTTCAAAAAGAATTTTTGAAAGGGTATTTTTTCTAAGTGAGTTCAACTTCAACTTGGGTACTGTCAAAATCTTCTAGGTTCGTCACAGGTTCACATGGGTTTGTCTGGGGCAAACCCACAGTCTAATTTGCGCACCTTGGAAGAATCCCCTCACAAATTGACCTAATCCAGACTGGGTATGAAAAATACCCAGATCCAGGCAATGCAAGGGATGAATAGGTAAATTAGAATAAAATAGATACACATGTGGATGGGATCAGTGAAACAGTGTTCCCCTTTTGCATATTAAAACCATAGCATCTCAGTCTCTTTACTCTCAATCTAGATGGACTGGATTTCTCTTTATTTAATACCAAACACAAGTGCACACTAATTTTATGAAATATGCCTCCAAAAGACTGCTTTTCAATTTTCATTACTAAAAAAACACTTCTTTTCTCTAAAATCCCATCCTCATTTTTCTATAATAACTCCCATCTCAAAACTTATCCAAGGCAGGAGTAAGTGTTAGTAAGTCCTTCAGGACTCGAGCAATGAAGACCACCAATTTGGATTTTCAAAGCTAAACTGGGGTGGCACCTCCAAGAACTGCCATATGGAGAGTAATCATTGCATAATTTAATGGGATGACAATGCATATTATGCCTTTTGATTTTTTAAAGTACTAATCATAAGATAGTTGAGGACATAGCCCATTTTCATGGTGTAAATACAGCTCTAACTGGAGGTATTCCAAATTTAGAAGTAGAACATGACTCGATGAATATAATTGAAGTCTTAATCAAAAGCAGACGTAGGGATTAGAAAACAATTTTATTATGGTTAAAGCATGTGAAATTATTTCTAACAGATTTGAAATTGAAATATATGAATACAGATTTAGTACAATAATGATGAGAATTGCGGTGTATTGGTGATTTCCTCCAAATTGACATGTGATTAAAAACTTCTACAAATAAGGAACATTCTCCCAAAGATGTAAAACTGATAAATACATTCAATTTTAGTACAAGCTCAACAAGATCAAAACCTTATACATAGCTCCTTTTGCTGAGATCTTTAAATTTTTTACTCTCCCTTGGAATAGTTCGTAATTATTTCCAGATACTATCACCTCCAGCTCCCTACAATGTTCAAACTGCAATCATAAAGAAAATGATATGTTAGTATGATCCCATAGGCCACCAATGTAGGATTAGGCATGATACAATAGAACTTCAGTTCATCGTTCTTTCATTTTGTATTCTCCCTCTTCCCCCTCTGTCTGCCACTCACCCCCTCCCCCAGTACATGCATGGAGGGAAAGATGCATATGTAAAAATAAAAACAGGAATGAATTAGGCAAGCAGATAAAATGTGTACAATCTATTAAAAAAATTATGAAGACGCTCTCTTCAGCCTAGATGAGTTGCATAGGGGAACAAAAATCAGCCCAAACAAGGAACAAAGATTAAATTACGGGAAAATGAAAAAAGACAAGGAATTAAGTATTCAATCTATAGATTAAAAAAGCAAGTGATTCAGTAAGAGTTATGCTCACAAAATGAAAAGCAACTGGAAAATCACATCTGGTGGAACTACATCAAGAAAACATTGAATTAAAAGCAACAATAAAAGAAAGGAACTAAAAAATAATACAAAATTATCTGCAAACAAGGGCCAACTAACCTCCTTCCATTTGATTATAGCCTTTTTTATTATTATTATAGCTTTTATTGTTTAAAAGTTCTAAACCTAACATCCATAGATCCACAGCTACTGAAAAGGCACAGTGAATGGTAACTCTACTCATGATCTGAATAAAAGCTATACATATTATTCTAATACACGTAAAAGTTAAAACAATCTTCACAAATGTTATGATGTCTAAAGATTACATTCCCATTTCCAACTAAGAAGAAATTGCACCACCCATGGCCACCAATGAAAGAAACAGATTAGGAAAGCCCACAATTGTGTTATACGGGTCGGCGTAGAATTTAAGAGGCATTAAAAATTTGTGGCAGCCTCCTGAAAAGGGCTACTACTCCTATTTTCAATGAAAGATACAAATCCTTCAAACAAGAAAACCTAGAACCTTTACCTGATAAATTGGAGCAGGCTTATTTGTTGGTGGAAGGAAGATTTGAGGAGAGTCTAGAGGATTGAAATACCCGATGAAATAATTTAGGATGTATTTTGCAAAATGGCAGCCTTCATGTGATGTGAATTTGCAGTTATAGCTTATGTTCCTACTAACAAGTAGTCCTATTAACAAAATATCTTTAATAACTGCAAACATGGCAGAAAACTTTGTTTACCATGAGACCATCTTCCCTGAAACTGTCAAAACTTAGGCGGTCCCCCTCCACAGGACCATTAAATGGGCCTTAATAAAAATAATTCAGCAAATATTAATCCAATTAAGTTTACCTCAGGGGCTTATTTGACAGTTCAGCAATCATAAGATTACTATATTTGGGAAGGGATGGGTATCCCAAACTCACTAACAGACCTCAAAACTCTACAGCTACACCTTAAGGGACAAAATCTCAGCAATGTGGAGGACTTTTGCTCTTTCTCAATTGCTGAAAGCTAATATTAGATATGGAAAGTAAGGTAGACCCAAAAGTTGTTTCCAAACTGCTGGTGAGTTTTCTTCAGAATCTATAGGATTGCTTTGCCCACAGAAATAATTTAGGAAATATTTTGCAAAATGTCAGCCCTCATGCAGTGTGACTTTGCATTTATAGCTTACGTTCCTTACTTCCTATTAAAAAGTAGTATTCATAAATTTCTTTAATAACTGCAAACACAGCAGAAACCTTTGTTTACCATGAGACCATCATCACTGAAACTGTCCCTAAATTTCTCAGCAGCACCCACTGAAAAAACTTAGGGGGCACCCTCCACAGGACCATTAAATGGGCCTTACTATACAGTGAATTTTAGTCTATTGAAGTTAACCTCAGGGGCTTACTTGAAAGATCAGCAATAAAAGGATTGCTACATTTTGGGAAGATAGCAGGAATGGGATCCCCAAACTCATCTAACACGGACCTCAGAATTCTGCAGCTACACCTTAAGGGACAAAATCTCAGCGATGTGTAGGACTATCTCTCTTTCTCAATCGCTGAAAGCTATATTGGACATGGTAAGATAACATAAACCCAAAAGTTGTTTCCAAACCATAGGTGACTTTGCTTCAAAATCTAAGCATTCATGGTCGGTTTCAACTTTTGAGGGCTAAAGATCAAATCCACTACGTCGAGAACATACAGAAATAAGATGGATTTTATGGACAACTTACAAAACAAAATTCTAATACAAGAATAGCTATGACAAAAGGGAATTGTGGGGCCAAGTATTTGCCTGAACTGCCTCTGAGAGGAGGAAACTGCAAAGCATCTTTTCATTACATGCCAAACTGCCAAAGATGTGTGTACACATCATGCCTCCATGTTTGAGGTGAAACAGTGTTCCCGCAGACTGTGAGGCCGGGGAAGCGAGGGGCAGGGGAAAGCAGCGTTTGAGGCAGGGGGACAAGAGGCCTAGAGGTTTGGGAGAAACGAGGGGCCAGCTTGTGAAGGGAATTAATTAGGAGTAGTGGGCACTGATATAGTTATAAATATACTTATAGTACTTGAAAAACTAATTTTGAAAGGATGTATAATAGTATAACAGTATAAGAATTACATTTCAAATGAAACTATAGGAAATTACTCAAATTACTAATTAGTAAAATTATAGCATAGCAAAATTTGAAATACTAAATCTAAATACGAAGATATCTTGAATGCTAATTGCTAAATAAAATTTGATAAATGAAATTGTTTTTGTAAAATTGAAGGTAACTAGTGGAGAGTACCTAGAAAATCAAATGAATTCAATGGGAGTTTGTGGGCAATGCCCCCAATGGGTTTGAGGGTTAGCGCCCTTAGTGGGGTCAAGAAGCTGATGCCCTTAAAGGGAGGCTCTGGAGCCGCGCCCGATAGGAGTCAAAGTGCCCTACGAGGAGCAGAGGCGGCACCCTAAGGAATCAGAAGCGCCCCTTCACCGAGAGCTGAAATGGCCTGAGGGACACAGAGGCGGCCCGTGAGAATCAGGGGCAATGCCCCGCTAGGCGAGGCTCTGAGGGTGGCCCCCATCGAGTCGAGGGGCGGCACCCCTCCGCAGTCTGGAGCAAGCCAAGCCCAAATTAAGACCTCCATACAAACCTTCATGGGTGTATCATTTTGCATTAACAATAAAGCCAAATTAAGACCATCAAAGAAGCCACACAAACCTTCATGGAACACATCTCAGGTCTCGAAACTCTGAAGCGTCTCCCCTAATCTCGAAACTCACAGAAGCGTCTCAGGGAGACTTGGGGGTGGGGGCGATCTCCTAAGGAAACTTAGAGCGTCTCCCCATCCCAGATCTCCTTGGGAGGCATGAAGCTCCCAGATCTCCGTGAGACTCTCTGGTGGCCCGATTGGCCCAGGTGGCAGAGGGGCGTAAGTGCAGATCCCCAGATCCCGGGACGTCCAGAATCTCAGCTTGAGTCAATTTTAGAGGAAGCTTAGCGTCCCCGTGGTACAGGTGAAAATTTCTGAGACACTATTAAAGGAAAAATCAATAAAATGGTGCAGATATACTTGGAAGTGTTGAATACCCAGATATTCGACAATGAAGCTAACTAAAAGGAGTCTCTTTTTGGAACCATCAGAAACCAGGCCAGGGCTACAACCTACATTCTCATTGGAAGACGCCAAAAGAAATTGTCCTCCTTGTCCTCACCAGACATTCAAGATTTCATTATTGCTAGGTAGTGAGAAATCCAAGGGCAATCCACAAGCAGCTTCTTCCTGATAAATTCTAAGACCAGATGGACTCCTCTGTTTGATTGGATCAAATTTGACATTTGATGGAGCCTCCAAGCAAAACCTTCCAATGACAAGCATACTTAGACCCCCCTTTGGATATTTTATGGGTGCCTACTTGCAGTACCTAGAAATTCATAGTAATAACATGGCCAAATCATTGGGGTTTAGAAGTGGGTCGGGGTACACATGGCAAAGGAAATTCATCTGAAGTGGATCCTCATCATACTTAGGTGCTATCACACCCAGATCCCATGTGTAGAAAGGCTGATCACTTTGTTTAGTAGGTAAGTGATCTTTTTGCTCCTCATAAGTAGTTCCTTTTCTGAATAAGTCACTCTCCATCTCATTATCACTGTAATCATCACAATCCTTGTCTTCCATAATCTTCTCCAAATCAATGTCCACCCTCCATTTTGAATTAGAATCATCATTATTTGCTGACACTATAACAACGTCTCTCTTATTATCCTCATGCCCATCACATAAAGGTATCCCAACTTTATTGGATAGCTCCAAGGGAGTAATCATGGTAGCTGTTTCGTCATTTTCTACTTGCACAACCTTATCTTCAATAGTTGCATGCATGTCCCCAAAGTCATCCTGAGGCTCCGTCACACTTTCATCAAGCTTCAAAGCAACTACTTCATCTGGTTTTTCTGCTGTGAACTTCTCTTCAACTACCTGCTCTTCATTGATCGTTATAAGTTCCAATTTGGCCACCTCCTTGGAATGTAGTTCTAGTTCCTTCTTGTCAAACCTCTCTACAAGTTTCTCACTAAACTCTGTATAAGAAGTAATTTGAGCATGCCCCTTTACGATCATCCCATGGTGCCACCACTTGTGTGCAACTCCATCAAGGTGCATAGCAGCATAATTTATGGCTTCTTTCTCAGACATGGGATTTAGTTTGTAGTATGTGTCCACCCTTGAAACGCAAGCCTTTGCTGAAATCTCACCGGACCCGTCAAAGTAAGGAATGCTAAGACTCCCATCTTCCCTTCGAAAGTCTTTCTGATGTGCTCTATTGCCCCTGTTGGGCATATGCCTCATCCTGAGATCTATATAATCCTGTAAAGGTAAGTCATACTGGAAATCGGGCCCTGCAGCTAACCAATCCCTTTTAAACTATTCCTGCTGCTCAACTAAAGTGAGTTCAACTGGGGCTTCAACTCTTGGTGAATTTTTTGGCATAAGGGGTCTTGCCAATGCTGTTCCATTCTGTTGAATGACTGCCCTCCGTTGTCCCTCGTCGTTTTTTGGCCCCAAACAATCCAACCTTTGTACCAATTGAGCAAGTTTTTGGTTGGTCTCTTGAGTTCATTGGGCTGCCTTTTCTTGACCTCTAATCACTGCATCCAAGAGTTGCATCAAACGATCTTGCTTACCGATATATCTTTCAGCTTCTTCTCTTCTTTCACCCTTTTTATTTTCTTGGTAACTTCTTTCACAGTTACACATGCTCATAGAAGGAAAAAAAATAAAATTAACCCACTGGATGGCAAGATCAAATGGCTCTGATACCACTGTAATGACTGACACCAATTTTTTTCTTTCTGAGTTTTGGTTCTTTTTTGATTGCTGTTTGAGTTTGTTTGAAATGGTTTTGCTTGTAGTTTCATGGGTCATTCATCATTATGACATGCCAATGAATAGATAACAGATATGCAAGATTAACATAATAAACTTGCTTGCAAAGGATAAATATCAGACTTAAATTACTCAGATTTTAATGACAGAAAATTACAGCCTTTTCTTGATCAAGTTCAAACACTGAGTTACATTATCAGACCTGGAAAAGGAGCTATGGCAGCAATCTAAATGTCTCTAACTTGACACTTGCAGCTCAAGGAATAAACTTCAAACCCCCAAGTCAACAATGCCCAGAAAACACACCTCCAACAGCTCTCAATAAGTCTGAATCACACCTCAGAATGACCGACTAGAATCAGAAGTATCACCCAGAATGGACGCTTGTTGCTAAAGGGCGATTTTGTCCTAGTAAATCAATGCTTGGGCAGAAAAATAAGTGTCTTATATGCCTTGAATCTCCTTGGAGAGGAGAACACTCAGATTCAATACCCAAAATAATTGCTCAAGCCATTGGAGAAATATAAGCCAATAACCAGTATCAGACCTAGACGCCAAAGTGCCCAGAAATCATCAATATCATCACCTAAATGCAACTCAAACTTCACCAAATTGAAACCAAGTCTCCACAAGCCAAAAACAAACAAACCCACATCAAAAGTGCTAAAAAATCTTCATCTTTGTGACTGTAACCTGCAACTTTGAAGCTCTAATGGTGACCTCTGAATGAAATCACCCCTCCACAATCTTGAGTAGGTCTTTCACTACCGAAACTAGTCTTAGAAGTTGAGGGTTTTCATCCTCAATCCCGTTCTCAGACCTTCTAGTAACAAACCAACAACATCTTTGTAAGTTGTCAAAACATCCATAACCAAATGAGAGCCAAAACTCATATTTATAAAGTGAGGGAAGGATTAGGGCAACTTTCATTTGAGTTTGAATACATTTCCCTCTCATTTCACTTTATGAAATGTCATGTAATTACCCCAAGAGGGGCGTCCAACTTTTTGCCTCTAAAATTCTACTTTTGATTTTTAATTTAAAATTGACTTTTAGCCCAAACTAAGCTTCCCACCTTATGAGGCATAACATTAGCCTTTAAAATTGATAAATAAGCCTCTTTTCTAAGCATCCACTTGAAATACATGGCCCCTCTTTTAAAACAACATTGTGTAAATAGCCCAAGGGGGCCTACTCATAAGGAAACTATTTGCACTTTTGTAGCCTTCTAAAACAACTTAAAGTTATCACTTAGGCACCAAGGTACTTTTTTTTATGTTCCCTTCACCCTCAACGTTAAAATATAAAGTAACTTAATAATAATCCATTTTCGAAGGGGAAAGCAAATATTTAAATACTTCAACCTTAGAAACTGATGCCTCAACTAAAGATGTTATTGAGTGAGAGACCTGGCCAGGTCCACCTTACCCAAAATAAACTTACTATTTTTAGAAAGTACTAAAAATAGCAAGTAGTATCGCCGACTCACCCGTGAGACGGTGATATGCACAATGGGCTCATTGAAGTTTGAAGCCATTGGACTGGTCCCTTTCTAAAAATAGAAAGCCACGTCCGAAACACCAAAAAAACCCACAGAAAGGATGGGCACAAGGCATTAAAGTTCATCGGACAACTTCCATTCATTGCCTAAATAGCAAACCCTACATAATTTTGATGTCGACTAGTTACTAAAAATAACATTTAGTAAAAATAGTAAGTGTGTCATGTAGTAATCGGCCTTTATCCAAAAGAGAACATAAAAAGGGGACATTACAAAACCACATCTCTCCGCTAAAATGTGTCAGTAACTTGTACTCATTTAGCATGGCCTTTAACCATTTTGACTACTTATTCTCCTTTCCACAACTCCATTTTGTTGTGGAGTTCTTGCAACAGAAAAATGTCTTCTTATCGCATGCTTTTCACAAAATTCTTCAAGCTCATTTGAAGTGAATTCTCCTCCTCTATCTGATCTAATACATTTGATCTTTAAGCTTATTTCATTCTCCACTAAGGATTTGAATGCTTTAAACTTGCCAAAAGCTTCAATTTTTTTAAATGTGACCCAAGACATTTTAGAATAGTCATCAATGAACAACACAAAATACCTCTTCTTTAGATGTCTCCGCTTCTAGTCGTACTGAAATGTTGTGTTAGCCTCTTTATTGGACCCTCTTTAGGCTAGCTGGATTGGTTAGAGGGTCGGCAGGCCTTCTCTGAGAGTTTGATCGTTTCCTGCCAGAGCTCCGCTTGCTGGTTCATAGCAGCGCTAGCAGCTCGTGAGAGTCATCTCGGACGCACACAGTGAATATTTTTTTGTTTTGAGTGAGTTATGGATTTTAAGGATTTGAGTTAATTAATTAACTTGCCTTTTTATAAAAGTCAAATTGACTTTATACATTTTATATCACTTAAATACTTTATAAAGGTGATTTAATATTTTAATCACTTTTTAACACACAAAAGGATTCATTTCAATTTATTTAAAGTCAAACTATTGAAGTACTTTAAATTATAATTTAAAGATTTAATGTCAAAAGTGGCTGCATCTTCTTCTTGGAAATGTGTGTGCCCACTTTGGCAATGAGAAACCCTATTCTTGATGATTTCGACTTTGCCTTGGATATTTTTCCTGTACCTTCCTCTGTGATCAGGGTTTGAGCATTATTTCCATTGGAGAACGATTCCTCTTCGATGTTGAGCACTTTTGAGATTGTGAGAGATCAGTCGAATCAGTGCAGTTGAGAGCTTCATTCAGAGGTTCTACATGATTCAATCAGAGTACTTTGTACAGTTTTCCTGTTGTTTGCAATAAGGAAGGGGGTTCTTCACTTGTGGCGTCCTCTTCATCAGATCTGTGGCTCCAGCAGTGTTTCTACATCTTTTCCTTGTTGGCCGTACCATTTGCATTGGATTCTATGCCTTCTTGAAAGTTGGGCGTGTGAACTTGAAGTAGAAACGCCTTCTCTTTGGCTCCTGAATGTGACCTATTCTTGGCGTCTACCTTCCTTAAGGGTTTGTAACCTGTTTGGGAAAAGGAGAAGTCGAATCTGGAGCTTGGGTGTGCTTTGTCAGTTTTCACCATTTCGGCTGGCAAACTGGATTTATTTCTTATTTAATTATTCTGGAGCATTTCGGGTATGTGATTCGTTTGTAATCTCATTGTATAAATTGCAGAATAACATTTATTGCATCTGTTGCTCAGAATATGTTCATATTGCAATTTTATAAGCTTTAATATGATGCGCACCTTCTCTTCTGTCTAAAAACTAAGTAAAACACATTAAGACTTAAGAAAAAGATAGGGGTTTCGTAGAGAGCCAGCAGGGCTCATCACAGTGGTATCAGAGCTCTGATCCTGCCAGCCTGTAGGGTTATCAGTCTATATGCGGCCTCATCAAAATAGGTTTGATAGGTACTACTCACGCAGGGATCCAAGTTTGCAGAGAAGTACTTTTGAACCTTTTTCAACATTTCCGTTTGACGAATAGGAAGAAGAATTAGGCTTTGATAACATGGCTGACAGGGAAGCTGAAGGTTCTCGTAGGGATCATTTTGATGAAGAGGATAAAGAAGCTAGAGATGTGCTCAGAGGCATGGTTGCAGGCCAAGAATAGGTGGCGAATATTCTCCAGCAGCTCAACACAAATGTTCAAAATTTGACACTTCATAGGGGACAGAATCAGGATCGTGATCGAGAAGGCAGTGTTCATGGTGAACCCCATAGAAACATTGTTCCAGCTCGCAGCTTTGAGAGAGCTACTTGTCCTGTTTTTACTAGAAATGAGGTTGATGAAGAGGTTGAGGTTGAACAGGGTGGTGAGATTAACTTTCCAGATAACATCATGGTTATGCATGATGAATGGGATGCACTGCCACCGAGAGTTAAGGAGCACCTTAACTTCGATAGATTCATGAGCCAGAAGAGAGAACACACCAGAAGCAGGAATGACAGGAGGCCTAGAAACAAGTAGAATGATCTTAGACAGGCGACCAATAAGCTTACCTTGGCGAACTTTGATGGCAGTGGTAGAGTTACAGCACGTGCCTGGGTCAGTAAGCTGGACACATTCTTGACATTACGTCCCATCCCTGAGGAGGATGCCATTCGATTTGCAGCACTTCACCTTGATGGCGTGGCTCATGATTGGTGGATTCATGGCATGACTACTCTTCACCACGACTTGATTACTTTGTACCAGGAGTTCACAGATAGACTGGTAGAGAGGTTTGACAAGCGTGATCCTAAACTATTTTTCAGAGACCTAGCATAATTGAAACAATTAGGTAGTTTGGAATCATATATTGGAGAGTTTCAGAGATTGTCAGTTATGGTGACAAGCATTTCTGAAAAGAGGCTGATTATACTCTTCATTGAGGGTCTTTTCGAGCCCATGAAAGGATGGATCAAGGCATTTGATCTGCCTACACTACAGGAGGCCATGAGGAAAGCTCGCAGTATGGAGCTTACTACACCTCGTAAGCAGTTTGGCTCGAAACATTCTACCTCATACACAAATAATAAATTAGATCCAAAAAAGGCTGATAATGCTGATCAAAACAAGAAATATGCAGCACCATTGGATCGTGAAACTATGAATAATCTTCGTAGAAGGAAACTTTGTTTTTACTGCAAGGGTCCGTATGACTTTAATCATGACTGCCCCCTCAAACCTAAAGGGCAAAACAGGCACATGGAATGGTTTTATAAGGGAGAAACGTTGACTGATTTTTCTGATCAGCAAGCTCCAATCTATGATACAGATGGAGAAGAGTCAGAAAATGAGGCAGAAATTGTAGTAGAAACTGAGTTACAGGAGGCTCATATGTCTAGCATGCAGAGAGAGGGATCTTTCAGACTCTGTGGGATCCTAGCTGGTCAAAGGGTCATATCTCTTCTAGATATAGGTGCAACCCACAACTTTATTGATTCACAGTTAGTGGAGAAACGGGGAATTCAAACTCAGCAGTTTGAAGGCATTCGAGTGAAGGTTGCAAATGGATACACTCTCCATTGCGAGAGGATGATTCTTGATTTGCCATTGAAACTCAACAATTTTGAGTTTAAGGCAGATTTTTATGTTGTGAACATGGGAGGAACAGATATAGTTCTTGGCATGAAGTGGCTTCATGCGATAGGAGAGTTCACACTTAATTTGCGTGACATGGAGATGAAATTGAGCATAGATGGCACAAATCATGTTCTAAAAGCCATCAAGGACAGCAACCTAAAAGAAATTTCACTCCGGAGAATGGAACGTTTGATTCGACACGACATGGTAGAGTGGGCTGCTGAGTGCAAATTAATGCCTTCACAATTGGAGCAGCAAGCTTCTTCTTACCATCCAGATGTGCAAGAACTTCGAATCAAACATGCAAAGGTTTTCAGTGCTATTCCACCAGGTAGACCTCCTGATAGAGGTATTGAACATATCATAGAACTGGATGAGGGCACAAAACCTATTATGATCACTCCTTACCAGCACCCTAAACACTTGAAAGATGAAATTGAAAAGACCATCAACGAACTTTTAGCTATGGGGCACATCAGGCCGAGTAAGTCACCCTTTGCTTCTTCGGTTGTTTTGGTGAAGAAAAAGGATGGTACACTCAGAATGTGTATTGACTACAGAATGCTCAACATAAAGACTATAAAGAACAGGTATCCTATTCCACGAATAGACGAGTTGATAGACGAACTTCATGGAGCTTGCTATTTCTCAAAGATTGACTTGAGGACAGGTTACCATCAGATTAGAGTCCGAGAGGACATAGAGAAAACCGAATTCAGATGTCACTGTGGACACTACGATTTCTTGGTTATGCCTTTTGGGTTAACCAATGCTCCTGCCACATTTCAGTCTACTATGAACAGGGTTTTCCATCCTCACTTGAGGAAATATGTATTGGTGTTCTTCGACGACATCCTGGTTTACAGTAAATCATGGGAGGAACACATGGTCCACCTGGATGAGGTACTGAGCATACTAGACAGGGAGTCCTTGTACGCCAAGGAGTCCAAGTGTGCTTTAGGCATGGCCGAGCTTTTGTATCTGGGACACATCATCAGTGGAGAGGGAGTCAGCATGGATCCAGAGAAAGTTCGAGCTATCATCGATTGGCCTACACCTGAGACATTGACACAGCTCAGGGGATTCGTAGGATTATGTGCCTTCTATCGTCGGTTCGTTAGTGGATTCTCGCGGCATGCTGCGCCACTAACTGATTTGACTAAGAAGGGTGCTTTTGTGTGGACACCACTAGCACAGGCGTGCTTTGAGAAGTTCAAACTTCTCATGACTACATGCCCAGTTTTGGCTTTGCCGGACTTCACCAAACCTTTTGAGTTACATTGTGATGCCAGTGGTGAGGGTATTGGTGCAGTCATCATGCAGGATCGACACCCTATAGCTTTCGAGAGCAGGAAGCTAAGAGGTCCTGAATGGAGCTACAGTATCTATGATAAGGAAATGTTGGCCATCATGCATGCCATGGCCAAATTCAGGCAATACTTGGTTGGTAGTAAATTCAGTGTTAAAACCGATCATAATAGTCTGAAACATTTTCTTGGGCAGTGAGATCTGAACGAAAGGCAACAGAAATGGGTCAGCAAACTTCAGTCCTATGATTTTGACATCTCCTATGTCAAGGGCACTCAAAATGTAGTTGCTGATGCATTATCTCGCCGTCCTCACTTGAGCTCCATTACACAGATGCAGAGGACTGGAGACATATGATAGTAGTAGAGTATGCTAAGAACCCATGGGCTTCTAGCATAGTAGATGGGACAGTACAAGATGACAGATATTCACTTGTAGATGATCTTATCATTTACAAAGGGAGGATATTACTAGTCCCAGGTTCTGAGATGAGGGACAGAGTATTGAGATCTTTTCATGATTCACCCATGGCAGGACATCCCAGTTACTTTAAGACCTACAGGCAGGTACGGGAGAGATTCTCTTGGAAGGGTCTCAAATCATTCGTTCTTCAGTATGTCAGGGAATGCCTTGTTTGTCAGCAGAATAAGCAAGAACATACATACCCTGCAGGTTTACTCCAGCTGCTTCCTATCCCTGAGAGGAAGTGGGAATGTTTGTCTATGGACTTTATTATGGGCTTGTCGAAAGCTCAAGGGAAAGACAACGTTTTTGTGGTGGTAGATCGATTGACGAAGTATGCACATTTATTCTCAATCACTACTACACACACAACTACCCAGGTGGCTGATTTGTTCTTCCGAGAGGTATTCAGGTTGCACGGTTTACCTTGGAGTATAGTCAGTGACAGGGACAACAGGTTTCTGAGTAACTTCTGGCAGGAGTTATTCAAACTTTGCGGGACAGAACTCACTCCGAGTACCAACTACCACCCACAGACAGATGGGCAGACTGAGATAGTCAATAAATGGGTGGAAGGATACTTGCAGAATTACAGTTCAGGGCAGCAAAAGGCATGGGTGAGGTGGTTATACCTTTGTGAGTATTGCTACAATACCACTCATCACATGAGCATTCAGATGACACCTTACCGAGCATTATATGGATATGATGCTCCGAGCTTTCTAGATTTATTGCTGAGTGACAGTAGAGTACCCAGTGTTGGTGATTTATTACAGGAGAACCAGGATATTATGAGAGCACTCAGAGAGAATATACAGAAAGCTCAAAATCAGCAGAAACAATATGATGATTAGAGGCGAGTGGAGCGATCTTTCGAGGTCGATGATTTGGTGTATTTGATGCTTCAGCCTTATGGGCGCCCAGAACCTTAAGCCGCGATACTATGGACCCTTCAAAGTTGTCAGACATGTCGGTGAAGTGGCTTATGAGTTAGATCTTCCGATGGACAGTAAGGTTCACAATGTGTTCCATGTGTCGCGCCTCAAAAAGGCGTTGGGACAACAGGTGACTCCTATTGATTTACCACCCCTGGATGATGAGGGGAAATTGATTTTGATACCTGAGGCCATTCTAGATTCCAGAGAGCGTCATCTTCAGAGGCGGGTTATCAGGGAATACTTGGTAAGGTGGAAAGATCTACCAGCAGAGGATGCTACCTGGGAGAGTGACAATATTCTTCAGCATTCGGCTTTGAGTTTGCTTGTGGACAAGCAAATTCGGGGAGGGCGAACTGTGATGTCCCTGCTCTAGTCAGTTCTTGGGAATAGTGTGTTAGCCCTTTATTGGACCCTTGTGGGCTAGCTGGATTGGTTAGAGGGTCAGTGGTACTTTCTGGAGAGTTTGATCGTTCTCGTTTTCAGAGCCCAGTGTTTGGTTCATAGCAGGCGTTAGCAGTTCAGGAGTCGATAGCTTCTGACGGCACAGGAATATTTGGTGTTTTGAGTGAGTTATGGATTTTTAAGTGATTTGAGTTAATTAATTAACTTAATGCCTTTTTATAAAGTCAAATTGACTTTATACATTTTTTATCACTTAAATACTTTATAAAGGTGATTTAATATTTTAATCACTTAACACAAAAAGGGCGCCCACTTTATTTAAGTCAAACTATTGAAAGTGACTTAAATTATAATTTAAAAGATTTAAATGTCAAAAGTGGCGTATCTTCTTGGAAATGCGTGCCTTCTTGATATAAGGCAATTTGGCAATGAGAAACCCTATTCTTGATGATTTCGACTTTGCCTTGGATATTTTTCCTGTGCCTTCCTCTGTGATCAGGGTTTGAGCATTATTTTCCATTGGAGAACGATTCCTCTTCGATGTTGAGCACTTTTGAGATTGTGAGAGATCAGTCGAATCAGTGCAATTGAGAGCTTCATTCAGAGGTTCTACATGATTCAATCAGAGTACTTTGTACAGTTTTCCTGTTGTTTGCAATAAGGAAGGGGGTTCTTCACTTGTGGCGTCCTCTTCATCAGATCTGTGGCTCCAGCAGTGTTTCTACATCTTTTCCTTGTTGGCCGTACCATTTGCATTGGATTCTATGCCTTCTTGAAAGTTGGGCGTGTGAACTTGAAGTAGAAACGCCTTCTCTTTGGCTCCTGAATGTGACCTATTCCTGGCGTCTACCTTCCTTAAGGGTTTGTAACCTATTTGGGAAAAGGAGAAATCGAATTTGGAGCTTGGGCGTGCTTCTTTGTCAGTTTTCACCATTCCGACTGGCAAACTGGATTTATTTCTTATTTAATTATTCTGGAGCATTTCGGGTATGTGATTCGTTTGTAATCTCATTGTATAAATTGCAGAATAACATTTATTGCATCTGTTGCTCATAATATGTTCATGTTGCAATTTTATAAGCTTTAATATGATGCGCACCTTCTCTTCTGTCTACAAACATTCTCAAAAAAACTAAGTAAAACACATTAAGACTTAAGAAAAAGACAGGGGTTTTGTAGAGAGCCAGCAGGGCTCATCACACTCTCCTTGCATACCTTTTGTTCAGGTTGACCGCAAAGATCTGTATGTATAAGCTCCAATGGTTTCAATCTAGAGTGTTCCTTTGATTTAAAACTCACTCTAGTTTGCTTCCCAAGTTAACATTGCTTAAAAGTGATGTTTGAGGGCTTTGAAATCTTTGGCATGTCTCTCACAACTTCCTTACTGCTGATCTTGACAAGATTGTGAAAGTTTATGCGCCCGATTCTCTTGTGCCATAGCCAACTTTCATCGTCTTGACTCATACATCTTTCTCCTCTGATCTCACTAAGAGCATAGAGATTAATAGGTGCTCTTTTGGCTTCTGCCACTTGCTTTCCTGCTTTGCTAATTTCACATCCTTCTGCATGAAATGTACGAGTGTGCCGCTGGTCACACATTTGCCCTACACTTAGAAGATTATGTCTTAGGCCCTCAACATATAGCACATTCTTGATTTTTTCGTACCATTATCAAGGCTAAGAGTGCCTTTCCCTGATATCTTTGCAGAAGCATTATCTCCAAACTTCATTGATCCACCTTTCACTTGTTTGAAAGTAAGAAATTTACTCTTATCACCTTTCATGTGCTTTGAACAACTGCTATCAAAATACCATTGATCTCCTTTGTTACGTGTGTGTAGGGCTGTTTGAACAAGCATGAATTTTTCTTTCTTTTCTTCTTCCTTCTTTCTCCATATTTTTGAATTTTCTTCTATTTGTTTGATTGCTGTTTCTTCCTTTTTACTTTGCTTGGAAGGTTCCACAAGGTCATTTCTACAAAATTTTCTCTATGCCCAAAATTGTTGCACTTGTAACATATGACGTAATCCATAAGAGGAGCAAAAGAGTTAAAGTTTCTGTTTATGGACCCATGACTTCTATTCTTGTTCCATGCTCCATAATCCATTGCTTTATGCCTAAAGTTATTCCGTTGATGTATTCTACAATCTATTACCTTATGACCAAATTGATTGCACAAGAAATAATAACGAAAGAAGGAATGATAGAACCTGGGCGTACGAGTTTTCCTTGATGAAAAGGGCTTCCCGACCATGTCATTCTTAGCTTCTGAAGGTATGCTTGGCTTCTGGCTCTCCTTTTTGCTGATTTCATCTTTGATGGGACTTTTAAGGACGTTGCCATACTTTTCTTTATTTGATTTCTTTGACGATTTAGAATTTTGTCCTTCATAATTGACACCTCCCCTATTGAACGCGGGCTTTTGAGATTTGATGATGTCATCCAAAAATTCCAAACTCTTTTCATTCTTCAAATTTCTGTTTAATTGAGCCATTGTCCTTTCCAATTCCTTTCGTAGGGAAACAATCTTGAATTCAAGCTTTTCACAATTTTGTTCCTTTGTCTTCAGCTCATTTCTCATCTCCTCTTCAACCCTTTTTGTTTCTTCCACTTGAACTTTTAGATCTACAATCAATTTTTCTGATTCTTCAAGACTTTGTGCTAATTTTTCTATGGCTTCATTGTCCTCTTGAATTCGTAATCCTTGTCTCAAATTTCTTTTCTTAAGCTTCTTAATCTCTCTATAGGCATAATGGAGTTCCTCCTCAAGCTCCACTTCTCCCTCATCTTCACAATGCACTTTTTCTAAATCTTTTTCTTCTTTCTTTTTGTCTCTATCATACCTTGCTTCCAATGCCATGAAGAGTATTTCTTCTCTATCATTGGTTGAAATTTCTTCGTCACTTGCTTTCGATGAGCTATTATATTTCCTTGAATAAAGAATCTCTTTGTACTTACGAAAATCCTTCTTCTTTTCATATTGGCTTTGTTTGTAGCTCTGCTTTTGTTGATATCTTCTTTCTTTCTTCATGTAGTGATCCTCTTCATCATTGCTGCTTTCACTCTTACCATGTGGACACTTAGAAGAAAAATGACCTACTGTGCCACAATTAAAACATTTAAATGGTAACTTACCTTGATACTTGTTGGATCCTTTATTTAATTTTCTCATGAAGTAAGCTTCTTCTTCATCCGCTTCATCGTTTGAGCTATCACTTGGTTCGTATACTTTATTCTTTCCCTTACTCGACGCTTTGAAGGCTGCCTCCCTTTTTGATGGCTTGTCTTCAATGCTCATTTCATAGGGAGTAAGAATCCCGTGCAATTCATCCTTTGTTAAATTGTCTAGATCTCTCGTTTCTTCGATTGCTGAAACTTTGGAATCAAATTTTAAAGGTAAAGACCTTAATACCTTTTGTACAGTCACGACTTCTTCAGCCTTTTCAATAAGTCCTCTTATTGAGTTCATGATCTCATCAACACAAAGCAAATAGGAGGCTATGTTCTCTTCTTTCATCTTAAGGCTTTCAAGTTGTCTCCTGTGAGTTTGAAGCTTTGCCTTCTTTACTTTGTCATCTCCTTCACAAATATTCTTCAACTTATCCCACATGTGCTTAGCTGATTTGCAATGCATAACTTTTACAAACTCCAATTCAGATAATCCACACAAAATTGCATTCTTGGCTTTCACATTGTTTTCAGTTTCCTGCTTTCCTGCTTGATCCGTTGGGGGAGTCGCAGGGGCTATGTAGCTATTTTCAACCGATTGCCAAATATCATACCTAGAGCATTTAATAAGGTTTCCATCCTTATGCTCCAAAAGACATAATTTGTTCCATCAAACAATGGTGCCCTGTTTGATGAGAATCCATATCCTTCTTGCCTGGCCATATGTGCTCTTTTAGATCTTCCTTGTAGTGGTTAGACTATCTCTGAAGGAACTTGCTCTCATACCAATTGAAGAGCACTTAGTTATACTGAGGGGGGGTGTGGAGGTGAATCAATATAATATTTTTTAACACTTAAACAACCACAATAGTAATACTTCACAATTTAATTATCCACAACAATAACACACATGCAAGACCTAGCAATAAGGAACACAAGACAAACACACAATTTACGTGGAGACCCTTGTAGGAGAAAACCACATAAAAATATTGCTTATATAGATCTTCTTGTAAGCACCAACCTACTTCATTTACAAAGCTTCTTTTATAGGCACCAACCGACAAGAGACACCAATCCCCACAATTGAGCACCGACTCAACAACAGACACCAATCTCTTCTAATCAAAGGCACCAACTTCCCAATCTCCTTAATTAGAAGGCATCAACCTCCTAATGAAAAATATGATAATTTATTTGAGACTTCTTCTTAGATCTGCTCTAAATCACTTTCATAAATCTGCTCACTACTACACCAAAATTTTCCTTCAGAATCTCCTAATTTTTTTTCATAAATTCTGTGATAAAGCTTTAATAAATCTGCTCATATGTCTCTCATATGTGCTCAACAATCTGCTCCTAAATGCCTTTTAATTCTGCTCTTTACATGAATGATATTCAATGAATTGTTTGCTTTCAAATGGACTCCACAATCTACTTTAATATCTTCACCAATGGGGGCGATTCATCAAGCAACTTGTACTTTCAAATTGGATGCAACTCCTCAATTTATATGCAGCCTTTCACCTTTAATTTTGGCACTCCAAGAGAGGTCAGCCCCTATATTTAAGTAAATATTTTTTTATTATAAAAAATAAACTCCCAAAAATAATTTGCAATTTTTATTTATTGAGGGAAGGCGCCAAGAGTCTTAAGGGTCGGTCCTTAACAACAATATAATTTTATTTTATTTTCTTGCATCTCCAATCTGCCAGCAGTGAATCCCTCAACTCTTTGTGTACCTTTGACATCAATGACAACAATTTCCAATATGCCTAATAAATAGATATCTTGATGATCAAGAAGACAAGTGTGAACCTATTGGAGAGAATTTATAATAGCGTGCAAAGAAACTAAGATTTTTTCCAATGTAGCAAGTGGAGGTGGTAGAAAAGCTAAAACTGTTGGAGGTGTAGGAGGAGGAGAAACAATAGGAGACGTTTGTGTGTCATTAGCATATTTGTGACTTTCCCTATAAGCAAGTTCCTCTTCAGTATCATTGTCATACATATTGGTGTTTCAATTCGCACCTCTGAAATGCGGATTGGAAACGGACAGCTATGCATAGTTAGACTGCGCTTCAAATTAGGAGGGGAAGCTCCCTCTTCGCTGATTATGCTTAAAAAGAAATACTAAAAAAATTGGCAATCTTTTTATTTCAGCTGAGAGCACAAGGTTATAAAACTCTTTGCGTCGTAGCTGAGGTTTTCTCTGGTTTCGTAAACTTTCAACTACAAGTAGGCTCAAACTAATGATGCTTCTAATAACTCAAGTAAATTCAGAGTTTGAGAGTTAGAAGTAAACAAGGAATGATTGATAACACAAAACTTAGATAAACTTCCTTCCAGATGACACCTAAAGACTCATTGTACTTTATTAGATGTAAACTTAAATAAAGATTACTAAAGCAAAACATAAAACAAAGTGCTGAAATAGATTGAGACAATAGATCAGAGCAAAGTAGGCATGAGAATTCCTTCCTCAATTTTATGACATCAAATAAACTTTTGGGACAACGAATTGTAGCAAAATAGGCATGCGATATGCGATCAACCAGATTACACTTGAAACAAAAGTGAACAGACATTGAATAGCAAAGTTGCAGGCAAAGTAGGCTCAACAAATTTGTTATCACAACAACGGTTAAAAAATAAATGGGCAAGGCTGCATTTATTTATACACAAACAAGGAGTAGGGAACCCTAAAATCTCTTTGTTTTTAACAATTAGTGTTGCCAACATGCAAGCTTTATTTCTTAGTCTAAACAAAAGATAACTAA
>VDFB02200888.1:31583-81490 GCA_007258455.2 Sequoia sempervirens | reverse complement strand
CATATGTTCCTCTACCAAACCAGCAAGACAATCTTGCATCACAAATTAAGTTATTGTCACAAGAAATGCAAGACCTTTGGATGAGAAAGACAAAGAAGCCCCATACACATAACCTATGTCCATATCCATTTGATTGAAACATTGCAATGGTACCATTCCCTCCCGGTTTTGAAATCCCCAAATTCGATAAATACAAAGGAAGGAGAAATCCTACAGACCACATCAAAGAATTTAATGTCATGTGCATGGAGGTGGACTATAATGATTCATACTTAATGCACCTCTTCCCACGAAGTTTAACAGGTCCAACCATGGATTGGTTTTCTCAATTGTCTCCAAGTATTAAAAATTTCCAAGAAGTCATTGATAAATTCATCGATCACTTCTTCTTTAATCTTGACATGGACGTAAGCCTAGAATAGTTGTACCTCTTAGACAGAACAAGGGAGAATATTTTTCCAATTTCTTGCAATGATGGAGGCAAAGAGTTAGTAAAAGCAAGTGGCCACTTCCTGATGAACAACAAGTGGGAATTATCATAGCAAATCTAGATTCAGATCTATCATTCCACTTGAAAATGTAGTGCATTACATCTTATGAAGAGATTTTTCCTAGAGCCCTTAACATCGAGAGAGCCCTAATCTCATAGGGAAACACACAGGTGTATAAAGACAATCACCCATCCACTAGTTTTAATGACAAGCCCCTCTATTGGGCCAAGAACAAGAATGTTACTAGTGATGGTGTTGTTGATGCAAATGTGGTCTTAACTACTCCTAGACAAGAAAACACCCAAACCTTGAATACACAACAACCATACACATCATTTTCAAACAATCAACCAACGATCAATGCTACAAACACTCAATGCAGACAACATAAAACACACAATGCTCCTAAGTGATAATTCACTCCCTTAGGGGAACCTATGGAAGATGTGTTGAAGAGGTTGATACAGTCTAACCCTATCACACTCACAAATTTATCAAACTATCAAGAGCCACAAATCAAGCCTCGCAGATATAGAGAATATCACTTTTGTGAATTTCATCGATACAAAGGTCATAACACACAAAATTGTTTCAGGCTCAAACATATAATAGAGGATCTTATTGAACAAAGAGACATTGAGGTTGATAAAAAATATGGGAATGAAAATATAAAAATTTAGACAAACCCTATGCTTGATCATGGAATAACAAAAGATTCGACAAAGGCATCAAATTCAAACAATACCCAAGATAACACATTGGGACATGTTTATGTTGTTTATGAGGAATTAGGCATGTATCAAGATACTATTTTAAAACAAAGTCCAAACCCATCAATAGTGTTTGACACTATTTTATACCGTAATGACATCAAGTGGATATCAGATTGTGATATATCTCCCACATATGACTCAATGATTGAGCATGTTGAAGAATTTCCAAATGAGCCAGAAATACCCCTTATTGTATCCATACCCACAAAATGTTGTGAAGAGTCTTTTTCTGATGATATATCATCCACCCAAGGATCATGTCAAGAGGAGGCTCTTGAGGATGATGAAATTGATTCTGAATCAAGTCTAGATCAAGAGCCCCTATCCCCAGAGTTTCACAAAGAACTAAGGGACATCTTCCAAAACATTTTAAACTCCAAAGATGTCCCCGATATCACTCCTGAGATGTTTCTTTTGGATTGAAAGATAGACATTCTTCATCCAAAACATGAGTCTCCCACTCTTGATATTACTACACAAGAGAAAATAGTAGTCGAGATTATTGATTCTTATAGTGATTGTGAATCATCGACATCTTTTGAAATAGTATTAATAGATAATGATGTCATAGAATCAAAGAAAATAGTTCAAGAGCAAGCAATAGTCAATATTATTTATTCTTACAGTGATTGGACATCATCAACATCTTTTGAGTCAGCATCAACATCTTTTGAAGTAGTATCAATAGAGAACGATGTCATAGAACTAGAGAAAATAGTTCATATTCTTGAATAGCAAGAACCCATAGCAATATCATGTGTTCATGACAAATCATATTTAGTGGCTATGGATTAGAGGATACATTATCAGAGAAAAAGATTAGGTATTGATCATACCTTCACAACGCCAGGGGCAATCTTTTCTACAACAAACATCAACATATGGGGCATGAAGAATCCTTATGATGAAAATGTTGTCAACACTACAACTAGCCATATCATGAGATGGAATTTTCCCATCATTTCATACACAAATTGGGACCAACATAAAAAGAAGAATTCCTATCAAAGCAAGGCAAAGATCATCAAAGAAAATGAAGTAGTAAATCAAAAAGGACAAAGCAAATACAAATGGATACCAAAGAAAAATAAAGAAAATTATCCCTCCAAAACTCCATTAGTCAAAGAAACTATGGGGAAAAATCAAAAGGAGAAATGTATCCATGAAAAGAGTCCTCAAATACAAAAGCAATCTTCTCCAACAAGGAACAAAATATATCCAGTGGTTGGTCATAATTCCACGAAAACCTCCATCCCCATCCATCATTGCTCATCTTCCCAAGTTTGGAGAGTCAAAGGTTCCAAACTATCGACCAATCCATCTCATATTCCTTCATACAAATTACCATCCACTCCATTCATAATATCCAATTCTCGCATTGACCATGTGTTAGCAGCTACTCTTCATCAGAAGGATTCTGAAGGCACTTTATCATGATGTGTGCACATAGACAAGGTTAATTTTGATATCCACAAGGCAGGTCAGAGTTCCTCAAGGTTGCATTCAAGTGCTCATATCTTAGAAAAACAACATCTTCAAGCAGGGTATCATTGGCATATTATGATAGTGGCCTCTACATCCACACCACTAGGTGGTTCAACATGAGGCTAACATTTCCAAAAAATCTCAAAAAATTAAAAAATGATAAAAATAAAAAATGAAGAAAATAGTAAAAATAAAAATTGTCCTGCAATGAAAACCACTACCGTGGCACTTTGGGAAATTACTATGATGAAAACCTGGCAAACAGGAATCATGAGTAGAATCAAGCATCTATATGATCCTTCTCAGATAGAATCATCTCATCCTTGTCATGATAAAACCAATTTTCCCTCCATCCATCCAATCCATATTTACCCAGATATTCCACTTTATCCTGATCTTGACAAAGATTCGGCGTAAACTTCAACTCTACTCATGGAAAATTTTTGATAGGCTCTTTAAAATTTTATCTTGTGAAGTCCCATAGCCCATATCTAGCATGCTAAAACCCTACTAAAATCGTCACACATACATTACCTATCTTGGTTGTCCATTGCATTATGAAGAATTTCTAAACACTAGGGGCAGGTTATTGCACTCTTGTTTTCAAATAAATCTTGATCCATGTCTTATATCTCACAAACATGACATCGACATCGTAATCTAGGTATCATTTACCTCAAAATATTATCAGAAAACATGAAAAACATTCATAAAATCTTATCCGGAAAATCCAAAAACATTTAGAAAATTGTAAAGGAAAAATCCAAAACATCCAAAAAACATTAAAGACCCTAAAAAGGTCAAACATCAAAAATCCAAAAACAATGTCTTCCTATTGAACTACATTGTCTCTAAGCTTGAACGTAGGCAAGGCCATCATTGATGTGCCCCTGAGACACCCTAGGTTAGTCCTTTAGCACTCTGTTGTAATTAGCTATCGTCTCTTGTCTATTCATATATTTGTCTTGTAAATTGGTCGAGTCAGTCAAACTACGTGGTCTCTGCATGTATAATGTAGGCAAGGCTAATCTTTGATCAACCCTCGAGGCCCCTAGGATAGGTCTTTAGGTTAGGTTCTCGGTCGAAACTCGAAAACTCTGAAAAAATAACAAAACATGCAAACATTTCAAAAATCCCTAAACATCCAAATAATTCTCAAAAATCCAAAAACGTCAAAACATCTCAAAAATCCAAAAACATCCAAATATTCAAAAAACACAAAAACATTTGAAAATGGAAAATACAAAAACAATAGAAAATAATAAAAAGACCTAAAAAGCCTCAAATATATCAGAAAATCCTAAATAGCCTCAGAAAATCTGAAAATCCTAAACATCCACATAAACATTCAAAAAGACCTAAAATAGCCTCAAAACATTCTAAAAAATACCAAAAACATTGAAATATTACAGAAAATACAAAATCCCATCCATCCCATCTCGCTTTCACCCATAATAAATCGATCATCACCTTCACCCTTTGGCGAAACAAGTAGATCAAACATAGCAAGTCATAAAGTGCAAACTTAAAAGTCAAAATCCAAAGTCAAAATCATAGGTAAATGTGTCAGTGAAGTTTATATCAATGACTCATCTTAGCATCATCATCCCAACATCAAACAACCCTCTTATCAACATGTCCTAGGATGTATCCTTCCTACGATGGATATTAGTATTAGATATCACTTTAAGCTAAACTTAAACTAGGAAAGAACTATAGATAACTCTGACTATTTTTCTTTGATCTTTTCTTATGATTTATCTTAATGACCCATTCTGAGGACTTCTCGATGATGTCTAACAAAATGATTTAGAGAGAAAGGAATGAGGCATCGATCATTATCTTTTGATTGCTATGCTTGTGGATACTCTTGTAAAATAATCTTGGCATATACTTGCTTAGTTGTGTGTAGGAAGGTCATTTGGGGTATGTTGTTGACTATTGCGTATGCTTTGGTCCAATATGTTCCAAGCTTCTACCTTGCATTCCAAAGACATTTTTCGTATGTCAAGATGTGAACAAAAACTATCCTATCTATTTTTTGAGTCAAAGTCCATTACACTAGATACAACGGCATCCTGGTTATCAATACCTTGATGCATCGTGTCTATGTGCTATATCAAACAATAAGGAACGATGAAAAATCCCAATCCCGAAGTGTGAGCACCTATCTTGCATTTCATCCTGCATTTTGCATTGTCTCGTCACCATCTCTAATAAAGTCTCGATGGATCAAGGACTTGTTGGATCTTTTGAAGCAATCATCATCAACAATGGTTATTCATTCTTTATTCTTCTATCTTCTCTTTGTGCTAACCTGGTATCATGACAGTCAATAAAAACATCATCAATGCATCCACCCTGCATCCACAAACCATCAACATTCATGCATCTCATAATCATATCATAATCATAAAACATCCATTACCATAATCATCCATATCATAATCATGATCATATCATACATATTGCATTATCATTTAAGTTGTGATTAATAATATTGATTTGTTATTCTAAGCATCATAAATAATTGCATATCATAAACATTTGCATCCATAAATCCATATGTATACATCATCATCATAAAACATGCATAGAAAATATACACAAAGAAATTCATCCACATCATTTGCATCCATAACATCTGTATATCATAATCATCCATCCATATCATATCGTGAAAAGATAATGAAAAAGAATATAACACTACATCCATCCATATCATCATACATCACATAGGCATAAATGAAATGCATCCATACATAATCATACATAATCATCCATACATCATCCATACATGAAATAAAGTCAACACATCATAGCATGAATCATCTGTATCCATATCATATATATCAAAAAATGTGTCATGGTACAAAATATGGATCAGTGTATGTACATCGATGATAAGTACAATATCCACGAGCCTATCAAAAAGGAGCCCATGAATGTATATCAGTATAAAAAATGGGGAAAAATCAAAAAGTGTCTGTACATAAAAAAGTTAGCCCTGGTGGCTACTACCCTCTCTAGCCTGCTGCTCAGGCTAATCCTCTACACGAGGATGCACATTGTTGTGTTGTGAAAAATCAAGTTGATGAAGAGCCACTGGAACATCCCTATGGTAATATTTCTTGTAATATGTAACCTCTATGACAACCTCTCTATACAACTATGTTGACATGGTCCATCCATGTGTGGCTACCACCATAACCTCGATCTATTGTTGCCTCGCCACCTCCTGATCTCTCTCTCCAGTGATAGCTTATACTCTCTATAGTGCCACATCTCTCTCGACTATCACCGTGATCACTTGCTACCGAGCATGGTCTCACTCAACAGTAAGAGCCAAAAATTGCTGGCAGGCCTGGTCCTGCTCACCCGTCAATGCCTGCACCTGTAGCTATTGCTACTGAATCTGTGCATCTCATGCATCTGGTGGTGGTGGTGGTGGTCTTGGCTGCATTTGTATCTGTGGCTATATTAGAGGCTACTCTCCAACTGGAGGAGCTTCTGGAACCTTCCCATCATGGCCATCCTGGCACATCTACCTTGTGGTCTCCCTCTGGGAGGAGCACTTGTTGGATTTGTAAGTCACCTCGAAGGGATGAACCATGAATCATAAGCTAGAGTAGTTTGTGCTATGGGCTAACCTTGATCATATGCCCAAGGTTGGGCAACCAATTGTCAAAAGCTCTCAACGAACTCTGGGGTCGGAATCGTTGGTCCCCATGTGGGAACCTCTCTAGCTGATTGTGCAAAAATGGCTCTATAGGCATCATCAGGCCTATCCTGTACATCACCAAATTATCTAGCTACCTTATCGGGGAGATACTGCTCAATCATGGTGTGCTCTTGACCCTGCATGTAATGGGTCTGTTTGGAAAAATAAAGTTGTTGAATTTCATCAAACCATGGTAGCATTTAAAGCCATGGGTGCTAGCGGAACACAGTCACATCATCAATCACCTGTCACCAGTATGTGAGCCCAATCTGTCCAGTGTGCCCATTTGTATAATGGGCCGAAGCACAACAATATGCTTCCACGCCCAGACATGAAGGAGAGTAACACCTACACCAAAGGTTCTCCCATTGTAGTAAAAATAATAATGCAAATCATGGCATAAGGAGGCCAACATCATGGTCCCCCACGTAAAAGGAGTCCTCCTGTACAACATCCACTACCACGTCAAACCCCATCCTAGACTGAAAAATCTGCCCCGTCTATCCGAAGCCACCAAACTTGAAATGATGGCTATAATGATTAATCTAAAGGTCAACACCTGACCTATGTATGTCTCTAAATCAATCTGTGAGGTGACTAATACAATCTAGTCCATCTCCATCACCTCGAGGCATGCATCAAATCCAACATCGGGGTTGTAAATCACACAGTCATCATGGATATGAAAACACAATATCCACCACATGTCCTCCAAAGTAACTATCACCTCCCCCATCAGAAGGTGGAAGGACGAGGTCTTGCCATGCCATCTCTCGCATAGAGTTGTCATCATAACCAAATGTGTCCTAATCACAGGTGCGTATGCAATGTACCACAATCCAATCTCTCCCAGTGCTCCTGGTACAACTTTGAAAGATCACCTAATCTCTCAAGAACCATGGGCCTATGCTCCCTCGACATAAATGGTGGGAGAGACCTCTTGCACCCATAAAGCACACGACATTAGGACATCATAAAAAAATTTGAAGTTATTTAGAATTTCTGGCTCAAAAATCACAATAGTATCGCTATTTACAATAGTGTCGCTATATTCAAAATTCAAATAGTGATGCCTAATGCATTTTGAATTGCAAATTCGAAAGTGCATCACCAGACAAGTTGGCGTCACAATTTGTCTTCTGGTATGACCTAACCCTAACTTTTAAATTGGCAAGTGTGTCATCAGATACGACCGCGTCACCATTTAAAATTTGAAACCCTGATTTCAAATTGAAAGAAGCGGTGCCATAGACATGTGCGTCACTATATATCATTTGGGCATCCTCGATTTAAGTTTGGGCCTTAAAGCTATGGCGTGTTGCCGGAGTCTAGAATTCTAGCATCCTAATAAATGCGTAAAATTTGAAATTCAAATCGAGTTTGAATCATCTTACAGTGGTCTTGTGCCACTGGAAATACATTGGAACTCACTGATTCGATCAGTGTGTTGAAGAGCTCATGAGTACCATTTCATGAAAATTCGGTCTCACATGTAAAATTTCTTAAGTGTGAATGATACTGAAAATGAATTAAAATTATGACCCAGCCTTAATAATGGGGTTTATTATCATTTTCACCAATTTTTCCAATTTGGACATAATTTTCCATCATTTTTTTCATTTTTTGGCATTATTCTTGCATCCCAGAACCTTTCTGGACCCTTGGGGCAGCTTTTGAACCTTTATCAAGAAATCAACCCAAAATTTGAAAATTTCGCGCAATTTCTTGAGGGGGCAGGGAGTCAGTTTTATTCTTCCATTGGGGAATCTAAAAAATTATAAATTTATTCTTTTTTGATTTAAGCAGCAGGTTTTAATCTGAAAAGCGTTATTCTTTGAATCGAAGCAGCAGGTACCTCGCTTCAAAAAGGGGCAAAATGTAGACACTAAAAAATGTTGTAATCGATATCATACATTAAATCAGATTTACTAACATCATTTCCTCTTTAATTCATCCTCTTTTCACTTAATTAATTTAATTAGCCTATCTAATTAATCAATTGCATCATTTTCATCTATTTAGCCTAATTAATTAAATTGGGTTAATTCATCTCTTTTCGCACTAACAATTCATCTAATTAAATTAAATAAATCAAAATATTTAATTTAATCTCCTAATTCATCTTATTTAATTAAATAATCCTCTGTTATTTAATTAAATATCATTTCCCCCTCCCTTATTTATTAAATCATCTAATTTAATAAATGTCTCTTAAATCTTCTAATTCCCTAATTGCATAAATTAAACTAATCTTCTTCCAATCAAAGGGAATATTCCCATGGAATATTCTTTATCCTTTTTTGCACAATTAAAACTTTGTTTTAATTTTTTAAAATTCTTTCCTCGTCGGGAATATTCTGGAATATTCTCATCAATCAAACTCACTTGGCTTCTTGAACAAATGAAGCCTTTTAACCTCTGGCAGAGTTGCCTTTGACCTATGTGAACAAGTGAAAGTGTGTGTTTTTGGGGGAAATGTGGGCCTTTTGATTAACTTTCATCTGTATTCTGTCCATTAATGGAATCATGAAGTCACACTAACCTCTCCTTCCTATTCATCTTGACGTTGGTTAAACTTTTTAATCTCAACCATCCATTCCTCATTTGCTCCTAGTATAAATGAATCACTGTCAGGAGATAAAGGGTCGATCTTTTATTGCAAAGTCATCTTTGTTAAATTCCTCAAACACTCGCTCTTCCACCTCCTTTTTAAACTGTACTTAGTTCATTTTAATTGCATAATAGCTTAGAGCATCAAATTATTGGCTGTTGCATCCATCTTAGTTTGTAAATAAATTAGGGTTTTCATCTTTTAGCATAATTTTAGCTTATATTATCTTAGAAATTGCATAATTAGATCATTTATTGCATAAAATCATGGTAACTTAGCTTGTATCATGTTCATTTTATCATAAATTAGGTTTTCATACACCAAACACCATGGTTTCATCGATTCTCTTCCATAGAATCGACTGAAACAAGCTCACTAATCATAGGATTGGGAAAGGGTCGTCATTTCACATCAACACGACACCAATTCCACAACAGGATAAGTTTCAGATGGATTAGAGTAGATGTTTTTAAAGCTTTCATAATTTAGTATGTTAGGTTTTGATAAATGTTTAGTTTCAATTTCATTTGATTGATTTTGTTGTGATTCGAGTATTGGTGGCTTTGTTATGCTTCAATTCTTCATGGATCAAGCGTAATTCGGCCCATACCGGTATTTTTGCATCACATGTTGCTTATTATTTTCAGTGTTATATGTGTAAGACATTGCATGATAACTTGGTTGGTTCAGCACATCCTGGTACACATGATTACTTTGAGTGAGTTGTTTTACAAAAAAAAGGATATGGCCATGAGGTTTTGGAGGTCCTATAATGAGAGGAGGTTTAGAGGGAGGTCCAATAATGAGAGGAGATCCAATAATCAATTTTGGGTTTAACATTTCAATTGAGTTAACTACTTGTTGATGATCTTCTATTAATGGAGGACCTAATGTCAATTTTGAGCCTTCACATATGTGAGCCGCTTTACTATCATTTAAAGAGGAATATGTATCAATGATTTCATCCTCTTGTGTCACAATGTCTTCCCAATTAGGAGAGATATTGGGAGAAGAATAAACATTATTCTCATGCTTCTTAATGATTGGATCCTCTTCCACCAAGATACCCTCACAAGTAGGAGATATATTGGGAGAAAAATAATTTTCATGATTCAATAATGGCCTCCTCTTGCACCACAATATCTTCTCATGTAGGAGAGGTATTGGGAGAAAAATAAACATGATTCTCATGATTCTCACTAATTGGATCCTCTTGCACCAAGATACCCTCACAAGTAGGAGATATATCGGGAGAAGAAAAATGATGATTGTAATGATTGTCAATGATTGCATCCTCTTGCACCAAAAAATCCTCAAAATTAGGAAAGATAGTGGGAGAGGGATCAAAGGAAAACAACAAAGGAGGAGAGAGAAACTCATTTTGACATTCTTGTAATATAAATTATTTAAATTTCTTAACAAAATTTGACAATAGAATATTAATTATAACATAAGATTTTTGCAAGGAAAACATTATGATATGTCCTATTAATCAAACTAGTGGTGCACATTAAAATTAGATAGTTGTAAGAATAATTTTTAGAAATTGAAATTAGATCTAGGTAGAGACCACGAGAAAGGTTCTACACAAAAAAAATTAGGTTCAAATTGATTTGATAGAGGCATTGGGAACCTTGGTCTAGAGAAGTTAAATTTACTAATTTCAAATCTAGAAACCAACTACAATGTCTGAGGGTCCTATATTTTACATGTTCAAGTCTAGATGTAAACACATTATTGGAAATGCATGAAAACCTATTTTTTTTATGTGAAGCATACTCATGCATAAAATTTTGATGTTTTCTCTATCCTAATGATAAATTTCAAAATTAAAATGTTGTAATTGACTGAATTTTTTAGAAAAATATATAAAAGCAATACTTTTTGATCTTTTGAAATAAATATAATATGTAATTATTCACTTTTTCAATGTTATGTGACTTTTTCTGAAGATAAGAGAAAACTATGAAATAACCCTTTATAATTAAAAGGGAGATATAAAAATAAAGGATATTATGATCTTTTGGTTAAAAAAGAGATTAATAAAAAAATGCATAAAAATATTTTAAAAAGAGAGAAATAATTATATTTATTAAATAATAATTAAAGGCATCTTTTGTGAAAGGGTTTGATGGTTTGGAAATCAACCCTTAAAAGCACATATAAATCATTCATGTGAAACTTGGAAAGGCATGGAGAACATTCAAGGAAGAAGAAAGTTGTTTGGTGAGCTATGAGCATTGGAGAAGGGGGCACACAGAGTGTTTCCAACTCGAGATACAAAGTACACCTGAGATTATCTTGGCTAGGGTTGTTATGCATGTTGAGTAGTTATTATGAGGCATGTTGTATACATGTTGAGCAATTACTTTGAAGCATGATATATGCATGTTGAGTAATTTCTCTAGAGCATGTTGTATACATGAGGAGTAATTACTCTGGAGCATGGTGTGCACTTGTGTTGAGAATGGTTCTATTGAACCAACACTTGTGTGGAGCACATAGTGCACTATGTTCTGAAAGGAACTGTTTCCTACTAGATTGTTCCATAGTAGGAGCCAATACCATTTATATCTTCTTGGGGTGAGAATGGCCTTCCTAAGACCTATGATTCAGATAAGTACTAAACTCAATTCCAAGATATTTAATTATAAATGAGATGGTGTTGATTTAACTAAATTATTTAATGATGTTATTCATTCTCTTTTAATCATATCTATATTTTTGAATGCCAATTTATGTATTATTGATGATGGTTTTATGTGCTTAAATCTTTAAATAGATAACACTGATTAATTACCATTTTTGTCCATTTGTATCTAATTTATAGAAATAATTTATAATATTTGAACTTAATTAATAATACTAATAAATATATTGCCAAATATATTAAAATTATCCAATTTTATACTTGGAGAAAAGTGGCATTACATTCAATATTTTTCAATAAAACATGCATGCAATTTTGACAAATTTCAACAACTTAAGATTGTATGCAGATTTATTGATGTAACTTAGTGTTGGAAATCAAAGTGAAACTTCCAACAATATGAACTTAATTAAGTGGTTGAAAATCTAAAAAAGTGTATTCAATATTACTAATTATGTGATTATGTGATCAAAAATTCCAATAATGAAAGAAAAACAACAATACCATAAGTTGAGAACCACAAGTGACACAAGATATACATGGAGAAACCCTTGTGGGAAAAGAATCCACACCTAAAGAGATGTAATGCTTGTATTAATATTTAAATAAGAACAACACAACACTCCTCTCTGAATCTCAGTAGCACTTCATTACTTTGACAACTTGCAAACAAGACTTATATAACCACCATCTCAATGCTCCAATTTATAGAATTTTGTGGGAGAGATTACCACTTGTGGTATCCTGAAACAACAAGTAAAACCACCTAGAAAACCCACACCCCCTTAGTAGAAAACCCATAAGCATGGTGAAAATTATTAATTGATCACATGGCCTTCACATGGGGGCCTAACCCATAGCTAATCAAAATTGATCAATCCTGAGTGCTTCATTACTCTTGACAGCTCTGACGGCTCAAACCTAGAACATGCAAGCTTGGGAACCCTACCTAGGATAACATGCAAATAACATGCAAGAACATACATTTTTGGGTGGTCCCTACCTAAAAAGTGGATGCCCAAAAGGAAGATACTCTTGGGATGCTCTATAAGCGTCACCATAGTGGGTTCACCTCTATGAATGCAATTACAATTTAATTAATAAATATTTTTCCTCTCATATCCTCTATGACACTTTCCAAAGAACATGGAGACACATAAAATCAAATTAGGATAGAAATTATAATGTCATGTATCATAACATTCTCCCAATTGACATTATACATTGCAATTACATCCACGAGAAAAAAATATAATCAAGTATAGTGATCAAGGTGCATGGCCTTCCTACACCAAGAGAACTTATCCATAGTCACTGGCTTCGTGAGAGAATCTACAAAATTATCTAGAGTGTCAACCTTCTTTGTCAAGACCTTACCATTCTCAACCATTTCTCACACAAAATGATACTGAACATCAACATGTTTAGTACGACCATGATAAATAGGATTTTTGTCTAAACATATGACACTCTGACTGTCACATCCAATCCTCACTGTCCTACAATCAAAACCAATACCTTTACGAAGTCTCTATAACCAAACCGCCTCCTTAGAGGCATGTGTAGTAGCCATATACTTTGTTTCAATAGTGGAAAATGCAACCATAGGTTGTATTCTACTCATTGATCTCATTGTGCCTCTAAAAAAAGTAAAAAAATAGCCACTAGTGGACCTTTGACTGTCCAAGTCACCTGCCTAATTCGCATCAACAAAACCCTGCATGTCCAGTAACTTAACCACATCATCAGTATCATAATAAACCAAATAGTAATTAAAAATACCATGCAAATATGTAAACACCATCTTAACAAAAGTGTAATGCTCTCTATTAGATTTAGACATAAACCTGCTCAAAACTCCCACTACTTGGGCTATATCTGGTCTAGTGCAAACAATTGCACACATTAAATTATCAATGACACAAGCATAAGGAAATTTATACATCTCTTCAAAATCATCATCAAAATTAGAACACATATCTAAACTCAACTTAGTAATAATTGGAAATGGAATATTTATTGGTTTACAGTCATGCATACTAAACCTCTGCAAAATGGTATCAACATACATACTTTGACTTAACCAAAGATTTATGTGAACTTGATCCCTATTGATCTCCATCCCAAGGATATATTTTGTAGCCCCCAAATCCTTCATATCTGTAGAGAAGGGGGATTCACTGCTCATGGGTCTCTTTATTCTCAAGAGAGTCATAGGGAACGAATTGCCCTAAATTACCTTAGACTACCTCAAGGAACAAAGCGAGAGTTTTAGAATTAGAATGAGTAGGTCACAAATGTCTTTTAGAAAGACTATAAAATTTTCAACCAAGGACGATAGTGTAGAATACAGATGCAAATGTGACATGATGGCATCCTTGAGGCGTGTTGACGTCTTGTACGGACTAGAAATGAAGAATGTTGTAGAAAACAACAAAGTGACTACTTCTATTTTAATTGCTAAGAACTCTAAGAATTCGGGAAAGTAATAGAGAATAGAAAAGCTAAAATAAAGTAAAGTAAACTAAGTAAAATGTAAATGATAAAGCCAAGGGGAAGAAATAAAATGCTTACAATAGCCCAATTAATGAAGCCTCCAACAAGTAGACATCTTCAACACTTACACACATAAGACTGAGGGAAAAAATTTGGGGTTATTTTGGGGCTTGCCTCAGTCAAACCCCCATTTCAGTGTTCCCATCTCCACAGACAACTAGATAGATAGAGAGAAATAATAAGCAAAAATGAAATGAACGCAAGAGTGATAAAATAAAATCCCGCTCAAGGAGGAGAACCCGTATCATGTAATAAAGATGCAATAGATAGGGGATGCAATAAATCCCAAGATGCTCAAAGATATAAGGCACAAGATAGATATCACCTACAAGGCTTGAGGAAGCCAAGGAGAGGGACGAAGCTGTGAGAGCAAAGAGAGTTGCAAAGAGTGTTGTAAGAACGCGACAGTGCTATTAAAAGTTGTAGAGAGCTATGCAAGCTTGAGAGAGTGAGGAAGAAAAAGATAATGTCCAAGAAAGGAGAAGAGAGTTCAAGATAGAATCTAAGAAGACTAAATGGATTGAAAAGATAGCATTTAAAGAGAAAGTAAGAGAGAAAAAAGGTTGTCGAGTAGTTACAAGACGTCCCAAGCCGTTAACGCTGACAAAAGTAGTTGGAAAGTGGAATGACACTCAAAAAAACTATTTGAATGTTGAAATGTTGCGGGATGCTAGTTCAGCACATGGACTTCTGCATGACATGCTAGTGTCTAGAAACATCACACTACAAAATGATGAGAACGAGAAAAGCACAAGGTTTGACACAAAGTTGGTGCACAAAGGTATCTACTAAAAAGGGGTCTTGAGCATCCTGAGAGGGGAAAATGCTAATGCAAGGGCTAAAATGAGTCTACACAAATTCTAAGGGAGTATACACTAAATTAGATACAACAATTTATGTGAAATTGTAAGGGGTGCAATTTTACGATACTACATTTTTCCCCCACTTTAGTGGGCATATGAATATAAAATAATATGCATGCTAAAGGAAATATACTAAACATAAATAACATCATGGTACCAAAAGGATACTGTAGAGGAAGCACATAACCCTTCAAACCAAGGAAACATAACCCCAGACCAAAGACCTACAAAACAAACACATTAGAAAAGAAATATCTGCACAAAACAACAAGGTTAGAAGATAAAAAGCCAATATATCATGGGGTTAGAACATATACATGAATAACACACACATAAAGGAACACAAGAAACTAAAGGATTTGAGTCAACAAAGTGAAAGATACCTTGATGTAGAAGGTTGTCTTAGTACTATGCGTTGTCCCCAAATTAAGAAATAACACATGGAAGAATTCTTAAATGGAGAGAAGAACGTAAGGATAAATTGATTCAATAGAAGAATACATACAAAAGATGGGGAAGCAATCAATGTCAAATAGAAAAAGAAGTATATACTCATGATGAAGAAGATACAAGTTTTTGGTTTGGTATATACATAGAATTGAGCTAGGAGAGAAGAGAGAAGAGAGAAGAGAGAAGAGAGATGAGAGAAGAGAGAAGAGAGAAGAGAGATGGATCCAAGGTACTTGGTCCTATAGAAAGGCTCCATAGGTTCTCAATCCTATGGAAGAAAGAGATTCATAAGTTCTCGGTCCTCCAAAGGGAGCGCCATAGGTTCTTGGTCCTACAAGGCTTAGCATGAAAGGACTCCATAGATGCTTGGTCCTGAAGAGTTGATGTGAAGGGCCCTTATAGGTTCTCAATCCTACAAGGACAGCTTGACGAGGTGCTCGGTCTTGCAAGGAAAGCTTGGTGTGAAGGATCTCTATAGGTTCTTGGTCTTGCAAAGCAAGACTAATCAGATAATCCTGTGGCTACTACAATCTATGTTGCAGTACAATCATAGAAAAGATAGGTCTAGTCAGGCTATGCCCAAGATAGATGCGAAGATATAAGATAGGTCTAGTTGGGCTGCCCCTAAGATAGATGCAAAGATCAAATATCAGATATTGCAAGACACTTGAGAATTATTTTAAGAAGAATGCTTTTAAAGGGGGCTCCTTCAGTTGGGAACCCTTCAAGACACCAAGGGGCCCATTCAAAGGAACACTCCAATTGAAAGTGTGTGCAGTGCTTTCCCCCTAGTCTAAAATGTAAAATTAAATAAAATGCAAGCAAGGGAACACAACAACACCTCAAGATTGGCCTAGTTGAACTTGAAAAAAATGAAATACAAAACAAAGTATGTTACCTTACCCAAGTTGATCAAATGGATGACCTTGTTGATTCAATCGATTGTGTGCTCCTTCAGATGGAAAATAGCATAAAAATGGATGCAAAACGATGTGCACAAGATGAGGGATACAATGATGCAAGTGGGTATGCAAGTGGATGCACAATATGGATGCAAGATGAGCTCAAAAGTTGCAACAATGGAGTATGGTTGTGAGTGCTTGAATGCTAGATCGGTTGATGACTTGATTGTTGAATGTTGCAAATGAGAGAAAAATACTCTAATTTTAGGGGAAATTCCCCTAAGGAATGGAGGGCTAGGATTTAGCCACCATGGAGAAGATGAAGGGCTAGGGTGAGTTGAGGACTCACAAGCCCTCACATCTTGCCAAGTGTCAATGAGGTGTAAAGGGGGAAGGTGATGTGGAGGTACTTTAGAGTACCTTGGGATTGGGACAAGATTTCCTCATAAAGGAGGTCCTTGTCCCCATGTGGGAGATGTGACACATGAGGAATTTAATATTCCTCAAATATCCTCATGGGGAAGAGGAGAGGAATTTAAAATTCCTAAAATGCATGGGAAAAATAAATGTGAATTTTTAATTCACATGGGGGAATGGGCTGCCTTGTCTGAATGGAGAAAGCATTAATGATAGTTGACTTGTGGGTATGCCATAAATGGCATAAAGATTAGGTTGACCTAATCATGTAATTAAGATTGTGCAAACAAGTGATTATGAAGACTAATGAAGGGTTAAGAGCAAGTTGCAAATCATGGAGGATGTGACTTTAATCCTGATTAAGGATGTGCACATCCTAATCATGGATTAATTAAATCAATCCAAATTAATGGGGGATTATGGAGGATGGGACAAGGAGAGAGAAAAAGGTGAATTTAAAATTGATTTAAATTCAAAAGGCCAAATGACTAAATTAAATAAATAAAAGCATTTATTTAATTTAGAGAGGAAGGGGACAAAAGGTAAAGTATTTAATTATTAAATTAAATACCTTAGGAAAAGAGGAAATATCAATTAAATAAATCATTTAATTAATGTCGATGGGGGATGCGAGATAGGAAAATAAAGGGGACGAATTTGACCATATGGGAGTGGTCAAATTCGGATGTCTATATTTTTCCCCTCTTCAAAATATTGTTAGAATAATAGTGTTTCAAAGAAAAATAAAATACAGATGACTCGATAGAGGAAATGACTAGAAAGATAATTCCCCAGCGTGGGAAGAGCTATCTAAGCTGTCTTGATGGTGGAAAATGAAGGGAGATGCCCCAGTATTGCAAGAGAATAAAAATGGTGAGATTGGAGGAAAGTGATTGACATGCCACTTGGTGTGAATGCAAAGCTTTGATACATTGCAGACATGAGAGAGGAATTCAATGGTCCTAGAGGTGATGATCGAGAGGATGGATGTGCAAGACCATGTAGCCTTAGCATAGGCAGGATTGCTACACATATTGGGACTGGGAGTGCCAGCGTTGCCACTATACCTTTGCGGGTTGATCAACAGTATTCCGATGCTAGACAAGAGCGGGATTTTTTGCAGCCTCAAGGTTATTGAGGTTGTCAGACATATCGTGGAGAGGAGGGAGGGGGATTTCACATGGGGTACATGCGTACTGGCACAGTTGTACAAGGATATGCACGTGGTATGCTATTGACGAGTACTTAGTGTGACACATGTGACGCTACTACAGGTATGGGCCTAGGAGCACATCAACATGGCTAGGCCAGAAGTTTTGATAATAGGCACATATGATGATACACTACCAGTGGAATACTGGTATGAGATTGAGTACGGCTGGTGGCTACACTACCAAGATGTTAGTGACTTGGAGGAGGAGACTATATGACTTGCAGGACTAGATAGAATGGAGATCGTACATGGAGCGATGGTTCTTGGGCTAGAGGACAGATGAGAGGAGACACATAGGGTACTTCTTCACAGTATCCTACTTGGTCAAGAGGGATCCACACATTGTGGAGCTTCACAGGATAGATAGAGTGATGATGCAGATTGAGGTACATCAGAATATCCCTTTAAGACCACAAAGATTTAGATGGATCACCTGAGAGCGGTTATGGGGTGATCTGATCATAGAAGAGTTCACTAGACAACTATGGGATGGTATGCAATAGATACCCTATCCAGGAAGGGGAGGACAGGCAGATGTGGGAATGACCGTGCAGTACTTAACATGGTGGGTACTGTAGTGTTCTTTAATTAGCTCAACAACTAGGAATCATGAATTCCTCTACTCAGGGATTGAACATCACAATTGGCAGTCATGACCTACTAAAGAACCTCATTTAATTATCAACCCAGGGATGTAAACTTGAAATGGGACAATATAAGATATGCACTAATCACCCTTCCAGACATACATGATTCCTAAAATGCCTTATACTAGAATTTAAGTACTAGAAACAAATTTGCTGTTTAACTTTACTTGGAAATGAAAAACTCGTAAGATAACCTATTCTGCCGCTAGTGGCTGTAGGAATAGTTGACAGCTCTGTGTTTCTACTAGCTACATGAACAGTCACATTAACTTCTATGAAGAAAAATGCAGCTATTCTATCTTGCAGAATAAAAGTATGCACAGTTCCCTAAGTGGGCCCCCTTAGGTAGTGCCAAAAGCAGACCACAAATTAGGCAAAAAACTTCATAAGCTTTATTGATTTAGTGCAAATAAGTACATGGCACAATCTCTTGACTAAATTTCTAAAACTGAAAGTGTATTACAAAAGCTATTTTTTCCAGCCCCTTCTCTAAAGGAGAATGGGCTATTTAATGAAAACTCATCCTAATTACTAACCAACCTTCCCTTATAAAATGGGAGGCATTTATTACATTTAACTAACTTAAGTAAAGAGGTGAATGACAATGAAGAACTAAGTCAAATTAGTTGAGCAGTCTTAAAGCGTCATCATCTTGGATTCATGCACCACCAAGATGACTGGCCTAGATTTTTGAAACACTCTCCCTACATGGTGGATGAGTTGAAACTGTCTCCTCATCTTTTGTTGTTGAACCAGTCTTTATGGATTTGGTCTTCAATTCTTCAAGTGGAAATTGAATTCCTTTCCTTCAATCATGGTACCTGCAAAATATCTCACCATATTTTCCCGAGGAAGAAGGTTAGCTCAACACGTTCATCCTTTAAGACAATCCATTACTTTATTCATTCATTAATTAAGTATTCAAGTAAGGAAAACATTGTTTCAGATATGGCTGCAGGAAGTTTTGGTAGTGGAGGCTGCAGGAAGGTTTATGATCACACAAAACCATAAAGTATTTATCAGACTAATAAAACATTAAAGGTAATAATCATGGGACTTCTTATCACAATATACTCATCATATTAAAGTCATAAAAAGGTCTATATCTATCCCATAAACAGACTGAATGTTTGTTTTAGCATAATAAAAACAACAAAGTATTTATAAAAGTATGATCAAAATGTGCCAAAGACTTGGCTTATTAGGTACGAAACAGTCCAGGGAGGATCACGATGGTGCATGCGATTGTAGGGGCACTGGGCTATGGTTCGGAGGATGAGAGGAGGTTGGGAGGACAAAGGAGAGTTAGGAGGAGAAGGGGATGCTAGAGGAGAGGCTAAGGCAGAGGAGGAGAGAGAGGACTGATAGAGGAGAAGACAAGAAGAGGCGATGGAGGTAGATGTCCTAGAGGTATATCCACTGGCCATAGTACTTGTTATGCCTTGCATAACCACCCCATTTTGATTTGGAACAAAATGGGTCCCCCTTCTCTTTTGATTTCTTTTCCTTTTCTTTTTTGCTTTGCTTTTAGGAATTCTTTTGGTTTTATGTTTGTCTTCTGGTTTTGTCTAATTTTGGTTTTGCCTTAGTTGGAATTCGGGTTTTCCCTTGAGTTCGGGATTTTCCACCCCATCTGGATTTTCCTGGATCTCGCTTGAACTTCGGCTTGGCATTTTTTTTTTGCAAATTTCCTCCTGGTCCAGATTTTTGCGGATTTCCTCTCTATCTCTTCTTCGCGAATTTCTTTCTCTTCTAGATTTTCTCGGATCCCGCTTGAACTCCGGCTAAGCGCTTTGGTTCGGGGATTTTTGGTCTATGCAGAATTCCGCGTGGACTGGATTTTCCTAAAATCCGTTGTCCCCTATTCTTTCCAGGTTTTCCGGAATGTCACCTTCTTCACAGAAATCCGTCTTGTGTGGATTTCCCCAAAATCTGAAGAAATGTGAAGAAATATGGAGTAGCAGGCTGGCTAATAAATGAAGATACATTTTATGAATAATTGATGCAATTTTGAGATCTCACATGTTGTTCCTTGTTTGATAATGATCGGATTAAGCTTCTAGTGGGTGATTTCATGTTTATTCCGATGGAATCTGCCTGACTCAGAATTCTCCGAAATTCCTCCCTGGCTTGGATTCCACGGGTCGACCTGAAACCCAAACCTATTTGTATGATTTTTTTTTCAAAGATTTAATGATACCCTACTAACATGGGATTCATTTCAATGATGATTTTGATTTATTAAATTCTATCTATATGATATTTACTGTGGTTTTCTTCATTGAATGTAGGATTAAATCACATACAAGATGGTATTTGTCAAGGGAGCTTAGTTGGAAGGCTGTCCTCAATCTAGTTGGTTATGAAAATTAGTTAAGGAAAAAGTCAGCAAGACTTTTCTAGACTCTTACCGACTGGTGGCTCGGCTCTGACTATTCAAAATCCAAAGAATCAGAATACTCCCCATTATGGATCATATTTTCATAGGATTATCATGATCTCCTTAACCCATAATTCGTTTTGTTCAAATCTGCGTCTGTGTTGCCTATCAGCAAGACCCTGAAGATGTCACAACGATGGGGATTTACATGCAGTTGCCTATCGGCAGCACTTCAACCATCATCCTAGTGACTAAGGAGTTCCCATTGGTGAGAAAATCCATCATCGGAGTGAGGTCATGGTGGGTTTTTCATGTCTTACTGATCGCCTCATGAGTAAACATTTTGGCCAAACAAATAGTATTCAACATGTGGTTTCGGCGAGTTTACGAAGTCTCACCGACTAAGAAAAAGGGTCTAACACTTCGGTGTGAGTTGTTCCCTTCGGTATGTGCTCTCACCGAACGCTGGGAGTCTTGCCGATAGGGAAGGGTCTGCATATTGGCAAAGCAGCATAGCGTCGCCCAGAGGACTAGCCGAACAATGGATGTCTCACCGAAACAAGGTGTCAGTAAGATTCTGAAGGAAACGAAGGGGATCGCTATATACTCTCGCCGAATGAGAAAGGTCTGGGCAACACGAAGGAACTTCGGTGAGAGAACCGATGTGTCATGTCAACAAAAGGGTGAACTAGTAAAGCTTTCGCCGAGATATTGGGTATCTATGGGACGTCTTCCCGACAAAGGGATGTTACAGTGAAGTGCATGCAATGATGGAACCTATCTCGGCATGACTACATCAGATGTCTCCCCAAAATGGAAAATATTCTAAGGATGATACTTTCAGCAAGAGGTCTACCTGAAATGAAAGGTCTTACCGAAGGATCAATCTTTGGTATGACATAAGGAGCTTGCTAAGAAGTCTTAGTGAAGAAAGTAGGTCTCGCTAACATAGAGCGAAGCGACATCGGCAAAGGGTCATGCTTTCGCCACAAGGTCTTGGTGAAGAGCAAAGGTCACATCAAAACAGAAAGGCTGGGGCTCGGTAAGGGAATAGGAGTTTGGGCTAAGGTCTCCCCAACCCAGCGGAGTCTCATTGACACAAGGAAGCTTGCCCAAAGATTTGGTCTTTGGTGAAACGTCTCGCCGACTTACCAGTGTTGCACCACAAGAATGAAGTCAACCCACTGTAGGATAAGGAGGATGTTGGGGAGACTCCAAAGGAAAATGAGGACTTCGCCATGTGGTCTTGTTGATATGCTAAAGTCTTGCCGATAGCGGTAGGTTCACAAATGAAAAAGAGATATCGGTATAACCAAGGGGAGCTCGCCATGACCTTGTGCCAATTAAGAAGTCTTGCCGAAAGGAAAATGAGCTCCGAGCCAGAGAGAGGGATATCATCACCGAGATGTCCTACTGACGAGCAACTATCTTGCTGATGTTCTTGTCAGCTCAATATGACAACATGTGAGATCTCAAAATAGCATCAATTATTCATAAAATGCATCTTCATTTATTAGCTAGCCTGCTACTCCATATTTCTTCACATTTCTTCAGATTTCAGGGAAATCCGTGTAGGATGGATTTTCGTGAAGAAGGTGACATTCTGACAAACCCAGAAAGAACATGGGACAATGGATTTCGAGAAAATCTGGTCCATGCGGAATTCCACGTAGACCAAAAATCCCCGAACCAAAGCACTTAGCCGGAGTTCGAGCGGGGTCCGGGAAAATCCAAAAGAGAAAGAAATCCATGAAGAAGGGACAGGGAGGAAATCCGCGAAAATCCAGACCAGGAGAAAATTTGCGAAAAAAAACAACGCCCAGCCGGAGTTCAAGCGAGATCCAGGAAAATCTTGATGGGGTGGAAAATCTCGAACTCAGGAGAAAACCTGAATTCCAACTAAGGCAAAACCAAAATCAGACAAAACTAGAAGACAAACATAAAACCAAAAGAATTCCCAAAAGCAAAGCGAAAAAGCAATGGAAAAGAAATCAAAAGAGAAGGGGGATCCATTTTGTTCCAAATCAAAATGGGGTGGTTATGCAAGGCATAAAAAATGGCGACTCGGCTGGGAAAATGGTTTAACCATTTTCAAGAATCTGAAGGATTCAACTACCCAAAATTCCTGGTTCATAAGCATCACAACTCCAGTTGGGTCAGTTTTAGCAAGCAAGACTAAGCTAGAATCTCAAATGTAAGTCAATCAATGGCTACCTCAAAATCTATGTGTGTGCTTGATTTTGCATCACATCTCTCATGAAGTTTTCCTCATCTTTTGGACAACCATGTGTAAGATTTAAGCTACATGAGTTGATCCCCTCTAGCTGTTATGCAATGATATCCTGGGCATTTCTCCACTGCTAGTCAGGCATCCATAGCCCCGACAGAGATACCTCTAGTTTTCTCACAACATTTCTCTATTGCCAGTCAATCGTCCATAGCCCTGGTAGAGATACTGGAATCACCCATTCATATTGAGCCTCTTTTTCTTGTAGGTAATTCTTTCTTTTCTTTTTCTCTTTTCTTTTCTCATAGAGTTTCGAATATTTCATTCATTTCTTTTTCAATATGTCAGATGTTTAACATCCAATCAGGGTTGAAAACTACCATGGACATCATAATAGCAATTAGGAGATCGGATTTTTCACTCAAATCTTACAACACTATCATCCTAGGACAAATATATCATTACAAGAGGGGATGATCTTAATGATTTGTGACAGATTCAGAGGGAGCTAAAGAAGGTTACTTACTTTATACCTTGTTTTCAAGACCTTCCACAACCTTTATTGACAATGGGCATGAAACAAAGAGTTTAGGACAAAATCATCCAACCAGAAAGCCTAAAAATACCTAAACCATTTTTCTCCTTGTGACCATAGTATACTTTAGATAACAACCCACAGTTCTCGATGGACAGGACAGATAAACCCCAAAGATGAAAACAAAAACAAAGACAAACAACAAAGGAAACACAAAGGACATAAGGAAAGAAAAAAACAAATAAACATCAAACTACTTACAAATGAAGAGTAAATTATTTACACAAAGAACAACAGATTATTCACATACAAAGCATAAATTGACAAGCTTCATGACTCAAAATAATGTTTAAGAAACTGCCCATTGACAGGCAATGGAATAGGTTCTTCAATTAGGCTACTCAGTTTGAAAGAATTTTCCCCTAGGATCTCAGCAATCTGATAAGGACCTAGCTAGAGTTTGTCAAATTTTTGGTGGCTGCCCTTCTTTTCACTGGCTTTATCCCATAACAATACAAGGTCAAATATTCTAAAAGCCTTTATCTTGGCTCTTCTGTTAAACCATCATTCGAAAACAACCTGATGCCTAAAGAATTGTTGTAAGGCCACATCTCTCTACTCTTCTAATTTTAGCAAAGCAGCTAACCTGACCTCTATCCTATTGTCATTGGAGTAGAATTTTTGTATGAACTCAAGGATAGGTATTTGTAGATGGATAGGAAAGATAGTTTCTTGGCCATATACAAGCTTGAATGGTGAGGTGTTTAAGGCAGCCTTAATCCTAGTCCTATCTTCCCATAATGCGAATCTAAGCTGGGTATGCCAGTCCCTAGGGTTATGCTCTAACAGTTTCTTAATGACCCCTAAGAGATTCTTATTGGTTGACTCTGCAACTCCATTTCCTTGTGGATAATAGTTTGAAGAATATTTCAAGACAATCTTGTGATCATATGCCCAGGAAATAAATTCAGCAGAAGAGAAAGTAGAGCCATTGTCACATACCAGAGCGAAAGGTACCCCAAACCTTGTAGTGATGCATTCGGTGAGGAACTTGATCACTACCTTTGTGGTGCTGTTCTTGCAGGGTATAGCCTCTATCCACCTTGTGTAGTAGTCAGTGGCAGTCAAAATGAATTTATGTCCTGCAGAAGAGTTTGGGTTAATCACTCTAATAAAATCTAGTGACCATTGGGAAAATGGCCTCACCTCGTAGACAGGTTGCAATGGCATGGCTGCATGGCATTCCCTTGGTGCAAAAATCTGACAGATGTGACATGTCCTCACATACTGATGGGCATCTTTGAATACACATGGCTAGTAATAACCAGATCAAAGGATCTGGTGTGCCAAAGAATCTGCAGATCCATGACCTGTGCCATGTTTCCCATGAAACTTAAAGATCACATGTTTAGCCTCTTGATGATCAAGGCATCTCAGGTATACTCCTTCAAAATTCCTCCTGTATAGCAACCCTCCTTTGAGCATGTAATGAGAACTCTTCAGTCTTAAGGCTCTCCTTTGAGTTGCATTCATTTCTTCTAGACATCGATTATAGAGCATTAAGCAAACGATATCAGCATACCAAGGGTCGTTAGAGAAAAATTGGGTCATGTATTGCTAACAGATGATGTTGTTTCCAATGTTTTCCATGGAATGAGACAAGCCTTTACCCCTGACTAGCTTCATAGGGTGTATCTCCAGATTGAATTCTTGCAGGATGGCCATCTATTTGCCTCTCTTTTCTCCTAGCTCACTTTGCATGAGTAGGGACTTCACGGCCACATCAGGAACTACAACAATGATTTGGCTTCGAAGAATGTAATGCCAAAAATTCTTGACAGCCCAAACTAGCGTGAAGGCTTGCTTCTCAAGAGGTGGGTATTTGATTTCTGCATTCTTGAACGAAGAGCTCATGAACGCAATCGGTCTCTCCTCTGCCTCTGCTCCTCGTTGAGTTAACACTGTTGCACATGAGTGTTCTGAAGTAAAAGAGTAAATGTAGAATGGCCTAATGTAATGAGGGCTGGTAAGGACTAGTGCTTCTGAGATGGATCATTTGACTTGTGAAAATGCGGCCTTTGCTTCATCTGTCCACTCTATCTTGGCATCCTTCTTCATTATTTCATTCAGAGGATTTACAATCTCTGCAAAGCCCATGATGAACTTCTTCACGAAGTTGATCTTTCCAAAGAAAGATCTTAACACTTTCTTGCTCCCTAGCCTGGCGATCTTTAGAATGGATTCGACTCAATCTGGGTCGATTGAAATTCCTCTTTCAGAGATTATGTGTCCCAACAGCTTCCCTTTATAAACCTCGAACACACATTTTTTTGGGTTCAATGAAATGCCATATCGGATGCACCTCTCAAGAAATTTGGCTAAGTTCGCAGCATGATTCAGTCAGTCCTTGGAGAACACTGTCAAGTTGTCCATATAGACAATGATGCACTTACCGATTAGGTCCTTGAATGCTATGTCCATGGCGCGCTAGAAAGTTGCTCCATCATTTATCAGACCGAAAGGCATCCTTCTGTATTCAAACGTTCCCCACTTTGTAGTGAAAGCCGTCTTCATCCTATCCTCAAAGTCGACCATTACCTAATTATATCCAAAGTAACTATCCAAGAATGACATCATCTGTGCTCCATTGACAGTCTGTAGTACCTCATCTAGGGAAGGGAGTGGGTAGTTATCCTTTTCTAAAGCTTTATTCAAATTTCTGAAGTCCACGCATAGTCTAATCTCCCCACTTTTCTTGTGGACTGGGACTAAGTTAGCCACCTAGGTTGAATGGCGCACAGGGAAGATTATCCTGGCATAGAGTAATTTATGGACTTCTTTATAGATCAATGGTTCAATTAGAGCATTGATAAGGCCCTGCTTCTATCAGAAGGGCTTAACCTCAGGCTTCAAGGGGATAGTGTGAGTCATAACAAAAGCATCAAATGTCTGGAGGTCTTCATACGCCCAGAAAATCACAACAATATCCCTTTCAAGTGCCCTTAGTATGTCTTCTCTAATTGCTTTAGGAAAGGCCTTCCCTATATAAACATTCCTTTCAGGGCTAGCATCCGACAAGTTAACTGTTTCATATTCGCCTCCCTTTTCTTCAGTTGATATTTTCTCTCGAGCCCTTGGATTTGAGTCAAAAAGTCTCTCCAAGGCCACCATTCCTTTGGGAATGTTATTATTCTTTAAATTAAGAACTCCCTTTGTATCACATTCCCCAAGGCTCCAATCCCCTTGATCTCTGTTGGACTCATCAATAATTTTCCCCTCAAAAACATCTGAGCTTGCTAAGAAGGCTAGAATATGTCGATCATCATCAAAGACCTAGAAATTCTTGATATTGTTAGAAACAACTAGGGTGGACATCAGTTCCACTGAGAATCTTTTGAACTTGGAGCCTTGCATAGGTTCCAAGGTGCTTGCAGCAACAACTAGTGAATCAGCTACCTAATTTTCTTCTCTAAGGATTAAGCTAATCCCAAAAGCATCAAAGTCCTCAATCAGGTTCCATACCTAATTTATGTAAGCTGCCAGCCTTCTATTGTGACATGTGTATTGGCTGCACACTTGCCTGATAACTATTTCTAAATCTCCCTTGACCATCAAGGCAGTGACCTTCTTTTTGTGTGCAAACATCAGTCCCCACGCCAAAGCTTCATATTCTGCCACGTTGTTTGTGCATCCAAATTGCAACCTATAAGAAGCAAAGAAGGTTTTCCCTTGAGGGCTAGTTAGTACAATTCCAACACCACTGCCTATCTTAGAATTGGATCCATCAAAGGTAAGGGTCCACAACTGATCATGAGCAGGGGTTAATCCTTTTGCAGCTTCTGTAGGTATTTGGATAAGATTAACTAGAGGTGGGGCTCCTTGATCTTTTGCATCTGACATAGGGGAAGGATTCTCTACAGGTTGTTTAGGTATACTTTGCAATTTTGGCTTAGTTGTATCATCTAACCTATGGTTATCTTCCTGGCAGTCACTTGTCCCTTTGGTTGGTTCCTTGGGTTTTGTTTCATTTGTGAGTGCAGGGGTATCTAAAAAATCTTGGGATTGCTCTATATCAATATGTTGATTTAGGAGTATATCTGGGGCAGGCTTAACTTGAGAAAGAACTCCCTTTAAAGGAATACTGTCCCTGGTTAACATTATTGCTTCCTTTGCCTCAATGAGAAGCAGTCTGCAATGGTCTCAGAGCGACTTGTGCTAGCTTCCTCAACATGGGAAACTTGACTTAAAATGTCAATGTAGGGTTGACAAGTTAATTCAGAACGACTTTGATAATGTACCTTGCACTAGTTAGGTAGAAGAAGATTCTGCAGATCGGTATCTTCTCCTAAGACCAGTTGGTCTTGTTGCAACTTTTTAATCAAGGCCTGTTGATTTTCATTAATTACAGAATCAGGGAACTATGAAGTTGGCAGCTTTTTAGGATCAAGAACAAAAAGGGTTAAGATTTCATCCCTTTTGTAAACCCCCATCTCAGTTTTGAAATAGGCTACCTCATTGGGGAAATCATATTCTGTGATGATATGCTTGAGGTGAGGCTCACTTTCAATTCTAATCTACATAGGAATCCCTCTCCATGGTAGCCACATATGTGAAAAGTCAAGGGAAAGATATCCCCCTAGACTTTTCATCAAATCTCTGCTCAGTAGCATACCATAGGTCTCAGGAATATCTGCTACTTGGACATCTATGTTGGTTAGGATCCTAGGGTCTGATCCTACTTGAACATGTATGTTTCTTAATTCTCCTACCACATTAACCTCTATCTTGTCAAGTTGAATGACCTTCTTATTGGTTTAAATGGGGTTTAATCCTAACTTCTTGCATATGGAAAATGGCATGACATTTCCTGAAGCCCCTGAGTCTAATAAACAGTTATGTAGGTTCTTGCCAGAAATTCTTAAACTTAAAAGGAAAGGTGGAGTACCTACCTCTTTTCTATATAAGGCTGCATTCACATCCCCAGCAGGTGCCACCTTGCTCTTTCCTTTTGACTTATCAACTTGTTCTAGAGCTTTCAGCACTATCTCCCTTTGAGCAGGGCACCACTTTAAAATGTCAAAATATGACAAAGAAGTTTTCTATTTCTACATCTCAGAAACAATATCAAATTCTGGATTAGAACTAGTAGTACCTTTGGAAACATCAAAGGAATTACCCTTGTTATGGAAATTAGGTGGGCCTTTTGGTGGAGGAGGATTGTTATCCACACTTTGATTTGGAGGCACCATGTGATTAGGAGGTGTTGAGGTAGTGAATGGCCCCTTACTTTGATTTCACAGAAAGTGTCCCCCTTTCGTTTGGAAGGCTTGGGCATCATATGAATCTCCCTCTAGTTCATTCTCACTTTGCATTGGGAATGAGGGATCTTCTTCAAAGATATCATATGTCATTGTGGTATCTACTGAGCCACCTCCCTTCTGAGGGTTCCCTTGGAATGTTTGGGCATCTTCCTGTGCCATCTTGACCATCTTCTCCACTTTAGGGAAGTTCACTTCAAAATGGGTTGCAGTCTTATGTAGCCTACACCAATTGGTCATAAAGTTGAGGTCGGCCACATTTGCAGTATGCAACCTCTCTTGATTTGCTTGATAGTCATGAGAAACTCCCCCATTATTGGGCCCTGATTCCATTACCTATTGTTGTTAGGCCTTTGATTATATCCTCTGTTTTGGTTTTGGTACCATTAGTTAGAGGAGTTTTGGCCTTGATAACCCCTTTGGTTGTAGTTATTATGATTCTGATAGCTACCCTGATTGTTTTGGGAGGGGTTCAATTGAAGCTGAGCCATGTCATTGGTGACTTGGGATAACATTTTCTTCAAGGTTTCTACCTCATTTGTAAGCTGGACTATTTTCTCACTCTCCACATTCTTAGTAGCAGGTGGCTAACCACCATGACTTGGTGTTCCAACTTGGTTATGATGACCCTAGGAACTTTGAGGAAGCTGTGATTGCTAGAAGGGGTCAGAAGTTCCAGTAGCAAAGAATGGAATAGGTGGTTGGGTTTGCAATTCAGACACGGGTCCATAGTGGGAAGGAGAAATTCCTAAGATAGTATTGAATGGAGGAGTTAGGCTATGCATTTGGTATCCTATTGAAGGGAAACCTCCTCCCAGGCTTCCTTGTTGAGAACTGATTTGCTGCTGTAGCTTGATAGCTAGATGGTAGACTTTGGATAGAGAATCAATATCAGCTGGTTGGTAAGTCCTTTGCAGAAACAGGCCAAGTAAGGGGTCTATAACCCTAAAGTAAGCTAGAATGGCACTGCCCTAAGTGACTAGATAGGGATCGTGCAATCTCCTATACATTCGCTGGAATTTGGTATTGAACAAGGGAAAGGATTCGCCCAGTTCTTTTCTAATAGTGGCAAACTAGTGGTATAAAAGAGATGGATCCACATAGACCCTAAATTGGTTAATGAAAGCATTTTCCAAATGTGTCCAAGTCAGAAACAGGTGGACGAAGACTCGAACGGGGAGGAAAAATCACCCATTTAGGGAGAAAATTCATGAAACAATATGGAAAATTCACCTGTCCTGACAAAATGGGAAAATTTGATGGACATATTGACCTAGGTTGACAAAAGGTTCACCCCTAATAAGGGAAAATTTGCATGTTCTATGAAAATAGGTGAATTCATTAGAAAATGACTGATGGGAAGACTCAGACTGAGAACAAGATCCCCCCTGTGGACAACAGGTTCGCCCTTGAGGTAAGAAAATTCATCTATTTCTAACAAACAAGTGAATTCAGCAAGAAATAAATGACATGCTTGCCTAAAAGCTAGACATACTCGCCTGTTTCAGAGAACGGGTGGAAATAGAATTGCCCAAAAAGTAACCCCAAGCAAATTCGCCTCTAACAGAGATGAATTAACCCAAACGAAAGTACTGGACTGGACTAGATACGGATTCACCCTTTTGCGGTGAAAAATCACCTATCTACAGTGCAAATTCACCTCTATCAGGGGAAAATTCACCTCTAAAGGTAGGGGCTAACTATGGCAAAGGACAAAAAGCACAACAAACAACAAACAGAAGGCTAGGTTGACTCACCTAAAAATAAAAGCACTAGTATAGCACTATGAAGACACACCAAGTAACACAAACCTAAAATTAGTGATATGGGTTTATAAACTTTATGTAGGCCCACCACCTTGAGCGGACAACCCAAGGTTAATACTCTGTGATACCGGGGTGGGTCTCTGGATCACCCTTTCTCGTGAAGGTGGATAGCTAGCATTCCAATGGCACAGGGTCATCAACACATGCCACAGGTTCACCTTCACACTCTCACTCGAGGACTATCATAGTCCACCATGAGGATTTCTATCTCAACCCAAGGGAGTAGATGGTGAGTAACTTCGGGGTATGGTGCACATCCCCTACACTACAACAAGCCACGGCTAAAACATGGTTCTCTATCTAAGCTAAACAAGGCTATCTCGTGAGTCCCTGATATACGCACAGTACATGAAGCACAACCATGAACACCAGCCCATCACAAGCATGAGTCGAGAGCCCCAGCGAGGTACTTGAAACTCATAACAACTCTTCATTTCTTATTTAGGTATCACCCTAGCTTCAACGCTCCACTAGACACGACGCGACTAGATTGAGGTATAAATTTTTCTCTCCCCACTTTATATACCCCACCGATAACACGTGGTTGGAATTGTCCCCTAGGTGATGAAATCCTAGGTAGGTCCCACTAAAGGAAGAAGATACTAGATGTTTTGGGCTAGTCCCCAGGTTCACACGTAGCGCAAGGGGAGAGCTTAGATGCACTAGCACCTCCTAGGTAGACTCGACTGGACTAGAGTGAACTGTGATTTCTTGTCACCTAGGATCGCAAAATGGCACAAGGGGATTGGATACATCAAAAATCCACTCAAAAGCATGACAAGAGAGTTAATTGACCCTCTAATTAATCTACATGTGCCTAGCTAGTATGGAAAACAATAGACAAACTAATCTAAAAGGCTTGGACCGATTGTTCTGCATAAAATGCATTAGCAGTTTTTTAACCGCTTGTCTTGGATGAATGAGAAAAAATAGCACAAAACATTAGCAAAATGAGGCACACTCACAAACGGACAAGTTAGCTGATTAGTACCTGAAACTAAAACCAAACAGAAAATGAAAAGTGAAAGTTCAAGTCTCAGGTTTACCTCAGATTCACTTCTGTATGAGAAAAATTTGCCCATTCTAGAAAGCAGGTTCACCCCTATACTGAACAAATTCACCCTTCCTTATGATCAAATTCGCCTATTTGTCACTGGAGCACTTTCACCTATATCTAGATTGACTGCAATCTTGCCCTTTTGCTGGAGCAAATTTGTCTGTTTCAGGGACTGCTTGCAAATTCGATCTTTCTGCTGGAGTAAATTTGTCTGTTTTAGGGACTTCTTGCAAATTCGCCCTTTCTTCATAAATGGGCAAATTTTCTAGATGAAAATTTTCCTCTATTGAGAGCAGGTTCACCTCTTCGGGTAGGTTTTCCTATTTCCAAGTGCAAGTTCGCCCCTGTGAGGTGCAAATTCGCCCCTGCGTGTAAACCTGAACTTACAAAACTCAAACAACAGAAAATGTAAAAGTGTAGACCCATGATGTGGGTCCCACTGGGCATGCCAAAAATGTGTGTAATGCTTTTCTCCTAGTCTAAAATGCAAAATGAAATGAAATGCAAGCAAGGGAACACAACACCTCAAGATTGGCCTAGTTGAACTTGAACAAAATAAAATACAAAACAAAGTATGTTACCTTGCCCAAGTTGATCAAATGGTTGGCCTTGTTGATTTGATTGATTGTGTGCTCCTTTGGATGGAAAATAGCATAAAAATGGATGCAAAATGATGTGCATGAGATGAGGGATACAATGATGCAAGTGGGTATGTGAGTGGATGCGCAATATGGATGCAAGATGAGCTCAAAAGTTGTAGCAATGGAGTATGGTTGTGAGTGCTTGAATGCTAGATTGCTTGATGGCTTGAATGTTGAATGTTACAAGTGAGGGAAAAATCCTTTAATTTTAGGGGAAACACCCCTAAGGAATGGAGGTCTAGAATTTAGCCACCATGGAGAAGATGAAGGGCTAGGGTGAGTTGAGGACTCACAAGCCCTCACATATTGCCAAGTTTCAATGAGGTGTAAAGGGGGAAGGTGATGTGGAGGTACTTTAGAGTACCTTGAGATTGGGACAAGATCTCCTCATAAAGGAGGTCCTTTTCCCCATGTGGGAGATGTGACACATGAGGAATTTAATATTCCTCAAATATCCTCATGGGGAAGAGGAGAGGAATTTAAAATTCCTAAAATGCACGGGAAAAATAAATGTGAATTTTTAATTCACATGGGGGAATGGGCTGCCTTGTCTAAATGGAGATAGCATTAATGTTAGTTGACTTGGGAGTATGCCATAAATGGCATAAAGATTAGGTTGACCTAATCATGCAATTAAGATTGTGCAAACAAGTGATTAGGAAGACTAATGACGGGTTAAGAGCAAGTTGCAAATCATGGAGGATGTGACTTTAATCCTGATAAGGATGTGTACATCTTAATCATGGATTAATTAAATTAATCCAAATTAATAAGGGATTATGGAGGATGGGACAACAAGAGAGAAAAAGATGAATTTAAAATTGATTTAAATTCAAAAGGCCAAATGACTAAATTAAATAAATAAAAGCATTTATTTAATTTAGAGAGGAAGGGGACAAAAGGTAAAGTATTTAATTATTAAATTAAATACATTAGTGTTGATGGCGATTTTGGCACCACAACAATGCAAACAAAATATTGCTATTTTGCTTCTCCTAAAAGAGAAAGGAAACACATGGATGCCTTAGCTCCCAAGGTCTTTGTAGTTGGGTATCAACTGTGTTGATGTTACTCAGTTGTCAATGCAACAATAATATTCAAGGGGCCTACTAGTGTTGAGCTTCTAGATTGTTCTAAGATCAAGCATGCAATAAAACCTACTCTAACAGGGGTTTTTAAAGAAATATAAAAAAGATAAGTCAGAGTTTTGAAACAAAAAAGAACAATAGTTCATCCAACCTTAACCAGACTTGTTAACTTCAAGGAATTTGTAAACCAAAACTGTAGAACAAAGTAAACTTGTGATTGACACACAGCCTCCTTCATTCACAGTGCTAATTTGCATACCATATTTTTAATTACAATTTAAATAAAACACAAAATAATATTTCATTCCTTGAAGACTTCACAAATCAAATGATCACTTTAAGACAAATATCATTTAGGAACACAACATGAAGTAGATTAAACTTTGATTGCTTCTACTGTCAGTAAAATAGATAAGCAATATTTACAAAGCTGGCACAATCACCAGTGTATAGAGAATTTGCGTCTCTAGATTATTTCCAACTATACTAAGAGAACTTAAAAATTACATTACAGTCTGTACTAAAACCTTACTGCTAACCAAGAAGACAAAAAGATGCTCTTATCACTCAGAATCAAGATGCAACTCTATCTCCTTCTGTTAACTGACTAACTCCTAATAGTTCTAACTCTAAAGGTTCTCTAACCTTAGAAGTTCTAATCTAGAAGTGCTCTACAAGTTCTAACCGTAAAAACTCTAACCTTTACAAAGAGGAAAGAATACCTTATATACAAAATGTACCAATAGGAATGTGCTGTCCCCTGCACTAAGGTTTACAAAATATCTACATCTAGGAGAGTCAACTCTCAGATCTTTCTGAGGAAAGTAAAAACTACATTCAATGTGAAGCCTTGCTGTCCATGCTGAAAAGTTGTTCCGGGGACAACCTTAGATCTTTTGTAGCTTCAGCCTTTACTTTCCTCTGTGCGTGTCCATCTTCGAACTCTGTTGGGGTTGCCTTGAATGCTCAGAATATCTTCATTAATATTGATCTATCTCCTTGCCAATAGTCGCAACAACTGTCCCTGTGAGTCACAGATCCTCTTTTCAGCCTTCTTTCTATTATGGACTTCTCTGTATGTTGACTGTTTTCTAGAAGCACCGTCGAGTCTCTTGTAGATTTGAACACCATTGTCTGAACAGATTCATCCCTTTGTGATATCAGAAGGAATTCATCTTGCTTGCATTCTGGCTGGTCTCCTTACATAGGGGTGTTCAATTGGTCAATGGCTCATCTTAGCTCTCTTTGATTGGACGATCACATGCCACGCAGGATTCTTTGGAAGTCAAAAGTGGTCCAAATGGTATCGCACGTCGGTGAGCCACCTTTGGTGTCTCCCCGATGCGATCCCATCCTTCAGTAGTCATCAGGGTAGCATGGGGCAGTCGGTGAGACCTTTCAGTGAGCTATGGGAGTCATATCGAGCTCAAAAGAACATTGGCAAGATAGCCGCTCATCGGTAGGACATCTCAGCAATGATATCCCTCTCTCTGGCTCAGAGCTTGTTTTCCTTTTGGCAAGACTTCTTAATCGGCACAAGGTCATGGTGAGCTCCCCTTGGTTATAATGATATCTCTTTTTCATTTGTGAACCTACCGCTATCGACAAGACTTTAGCATATCGACAAGAACACATGGCAAAGTCCTCGTTTTCCTTTGGAGTCTCCCCGACATCCTCCTTATCCTGCAGTGGGCTGACTTCATTCTTTCGGTGTGACACTGGTAAGTTGGCGAGACGTTTCGCCGAAGGCCAAATATTTGGGCGAGCTTCCTTGTGTCAGTGAGACTCCGTTGGGTCGGGGAGACCTTATCCCAAACTCCTATTCTCTTATCAAGCCTCAGCCTTTCTATTTCGATGTGACCTTCACTCTTCACCAAGACCTTGTGGTGAAAGCAAGACCCTTTGCCGATGCCGCTTTGCTCTATGTCGACAAGACCTACTTTCTTCATTGAGACTTCTTAGCGAGCTCCTTATGTCATACCGAAGATTGATCCTTCGGTAAGACCTTTCATTTTGGGTAGACCTCTTGCCGAAAGTATCATTCTTAGAAGATTTTCCATTTCGGGGAGACATCTGATGTAGTCACGCCAAGATAGGTTCTATCGTTGCATGTGCTTCGCTATAACATCCCTTTGTCCGGAAGACATCCCATAGATACCTGATATCTTGGCAAAAGTTTTACTAGTTCACCCTTTTGTCACCGTGACACATCGGTTCTCTCGCCGAAGTTCCTTCATGTCACTCAAACCTTTCTCGTTTGGCGAGAGTATATAGCGATCCCCTTCGTTTCCTTCGGAGTCTTACCGACACCTTGTTTCGGTGAGACATCCACCGTTCGGCTAGACCTCTGGGTGACGCTATGCTGCTTTGTCTATATGTGGACCCTTCCTTGTCAGCAAGACTCCCGGTGTTCGGTGAGAGCACATACCGAAGGGAACAACTCATGTCGAAGTGTTAGACCCTTTTGCTTAGTCGGTGAGACTTCGTAAACTCGTTGAAACGACATGCCGAATACTATTTGTTTGGCCAAAGTGTTTACTCATGAGGCGATCGGTAAGACATGAAAAGCCCGCCACGACCTCACTCCGATGATGGATTTTCTCACCAATGGGAACTCCTTAGTCACCAGGACGTTGGTTGAAGTTCTACCGATAGGAAACTACATGTAAATCCCGATCATTGTGACATCTCTAGGGTCTTGCCGATAGGCAACACAGATGCATATTTGAACAAAATGAATTATGGGTCTAGGAGATCATGATAATCCTATGCAGATATGATCCATAATGGGCAGTATTCTAATTCTTTGGATTTCGAACAGTTAGAGCCCAGCCACCAGTCAGTAAGAGTCTAGAAAAGTCTTGCTGACTTTTGCCTTAACTAATTTTCATAACCAACTAGATTGAGGACAGCCTTCCAACTAAGCTCCCTTGACAAATACCATCTTGTATGTGATTTAATCCTACATTCAATGAAGAAAACCACAGTAAAGATCATATAGATAGAAGTTAATAAATCAAAATCGTCATTGAAATGAATCCCATGTTCGTAGGGTATTGTTAAATATTCAAACAAAATGATCATACAAATAGGTTTGGGTTTCAGGTCGACCCATGGAATCCAAGCCAGGGAGGAATTTTGGAGAATTATGAGTCAGGCGGATTCGAGCAGAATAAACATGAAAACACCCACTAGAAGCTTAATCCGATCATTATCAAACAAGGAACAACATGTGAGATCTCAAAATAGCATCAATTATTCATAAAATGCATCTTCATTTATTAGCCAGCCTGCTACTCCATATTTCTTCACATTTCTTTAGATTCTGGGGAAATCTGCGTAGGACGGATTTCCATGAAGAAGGTGACATTCCGGAAAACCTAGAAAGAATAGGGGACAATGGATTTCGGGAAAATCTGGTCCACGCGGAATTCTGCGTAGACCAAAAATCCCCAAACCAAAGTGCTTAGCTAGAGTTCGAGCGGGATCCAGGAAAATCTGGAAGAGAAAGAAATCCACAAAGAAGGGACGGGGAGGAAATCTGCAAAAATCCAGACCAGGAGGAAATTTGCAAAAATCCGGACTAGGAGGAAATTCGTGAAAAAAAATGCCCAACCGAAGTTCGAGCGAGATCTGGGAAAATCCGGATGGGGTGGAAAATCCCGAACTCAGGAGAAAACCCAAATTCCAACTGAGGCAAAACCAAAATCAGACAAAACAAGAAGACAAACATAAAACCAAAAGAATTCCCAAAAGCAAAGCGAAAAAGCAAAGGCAAAGAAATCAAAAGAGAAGGGGGACCCATTTTGTTCCAAATCAAAATGGGGTGGTTATGCAAGGCATAATAGTTAGGAACCTTAGGAAAAGAGGAAATATTAATGATTTAATTAATGTCTATGGGGGATGTGAGATAGGCAAATAAAGGGGACGAATTTGACCATACGGGAGTGGTCAAATTCAAATGTCTACATAAAAATAAATAGAAAAGAGAGAGTCTTTAAGAAGGACACACATCTCTAGGACAAGTTATCACTACCCCCAACATACAAGGGAGGAGAACCATGCAAGATACTATTATGTTACTACCATAGAGAGAGTATGGTTGCACACAATAGTGTATGACCATGAATGACAATGAGAAGGAAAAGCTACAATTGTCGATAATGAGCATCAAAAGAATAGAAGGAAGGTATAAGAACCTCATGAAAAGATGCTTATAATAGACAAGATAGAAGAAAACCTTGATATCTCTTGTCATGTGAAGAAGATATGGGTGCATCAACATTTGGAAGAGTGATGACACCAGAATCAAGTAGTTGTATTTTATCCTTCAAGGCATTACATTCACTAGTGGTTTGGATAAGCACTCAATGGAATGCATAGAAGGACTATTTTTCTTTATCATGTTTGTGAAATTTCTTATGTGTAGGAAGAGGAAGAGTAATTAAGTGGGCTTTGAGAATCCTCAACAAGTTACACTCTTTCTTAAATGAAGAATGAGGAGTGGGAAGCAACCCTTTCTCTTGTGAAGAAGAGTTTGATTGCTCACAAGAAGAAGACACGAAGATAGCAAAAAATGGAGGATGAATCAATTCAAGAGAATTAGGTTGAGTGGAAATCATGTCATCATTCAACCATGGTATCCATTTAGACTATTCATACAAGCAACCAAGCCCCAAATTTTGTTTATGAGCTAGATATTCTATAGGGACTCGAATGCCTTGTTTGCTATGCCCACAACCTTTATGCACATAGCCATATTTAGAGATAAGTTTAAAACTAGGGCCATAATGTGTTTGTAAATATTGAGAAGGAGGATCTTCATAGAGAGAATAATTCCAACAATGGGGATGATGGTCCTTTATGGGATCATCATGAACCTTCTTGACAGGCCTACCACCTTTAGCCTCTTTAATAGAAGCATGACCATCTTCCTTAGAGTGGGGAGGATCAACATTAAGAACATTACAGTTTGCATTCAAATTATCCCGTGATGTAAAGAATAATCATCTTTAATACCAGGTTTGGATGATGTTATTAGAAGGTCTAAGTAGATTGGGTTGACTTTATATTTTCCAATTAAGGATTTTGTAAAGTCTAGAGAACCCCAATAATCACCAAGACATGCATTCTTTTGAGAAGAAGTAGAAGTAGACTTAAGATTTATTGCTTCAAAAGAATCTTCTTTAGGGACATCCATCTCAAGAGTATCCTTTGTAACAGGTACTGCTAGAGTAGATGTCAACACATTGGAAGATACTAAAGGGACAATATTTTTAAGAGTAGGTACAATAGAATCCTTAGCCAACAACTGCCATCTCACATAAGTGTATAGCATCGAGGTCAACCCTGATTGTGACTAATTGATTATTATGAATAAATTTAATAGATTTATGTAAGGCAGACGATATTGCACCCATAGTGTGAATCCACGATCTACCGAGAAATAGGTTATGTGGTAACTTTCCTGACATAACATGTACTAGGGTGGGTATAATAATGGGTTCCAATATTAAAGGCAAGATTGTTATGCCTAAGGCTTGTTGACCAACATTAGAAAACCCATGAATACATAAGGAAGAAGTAGCAAGAGAAGATGAATAAATTTCAATTTTAGGTAACAAATCAATACTACACACTTTGAGCTCTGAACTAGTGTCAACAAGAGTACATCTAATACTGATATTATTAACACTAACTATGATCATTAGAGGATCCACCTGCTTCTATACATATGGAGGTGGGAGTTCTTGCGGATGGCACATAATATTCGGCGAATCCACATGAATATGAGCTATCAATGCATTAACATCTATCAGCCTAGTGGAAGAAGGCAAGATAATCTTTTGCAAGGATTCTTGAAGCATACCTTGATAAATTGGAGCAGACTGAAGCAAGTCCCAAAGTGATATCTTGGTCAAAGTAACATGGAGTTTCTCGAAAAGATCGTAATACCAGGTGCTTTATTTGTAGGTTTAGGTGCTTGAGGAATTCTTGGTTGAGGTGGTAAAGAAGTAGGTTGATCAAAATTTACTTTATTTCTTCTATTATTATAAGTATGGGCTACCACTCTATAAGAGGGAGCCTTAGAAATATCAGGAGAGTCACTATTAAATGGAACACCATTAATAGAATAAATTCTTGTAGATGGAGTAACTAGAGTCAGATAAATGACCAGTCTCTCAGGCCTTTGAGGGGTGGAAAATACATAGATGAAATTTATGGATTCCTTACAACTTATAGAGGAATCATTCAAAGAAATATGCTCAACATCTATCCTCAAAGGATCCAATTTGAGGAGCTTCAATATTCACTAATGCAACATCTCTTCAAAGGGGTGCATTGGAATAAAGATGAGATTCATCATTCAGGAATGTAGTGTCTCTAGAAGAGAGTGCATTGGAATGAAGAGAAGGTAGAGCCATGTTAAGAAAAGCATCGATGATTTCATCCTCTTGCGCCAAAATATCCTTAGTTGGAATTTCGAGAGAGGGATCAACAAAGAATAATAAGAAAGGAGAAAAAAACTCACTTTAACGCGTTTGTAAGAGAACTTGAAGTTTCATGACAAAGTTGGAAAGAGATAGAAGGAAGAAAGATAGAAAGTACATTTTTAAATAGAGCTATAGACAAGCCGGCCAAAGGACGACGTATATCGCCATTGATAGCATGGAATGGGGTTTGGGGCAGCAGCCCAAATTTTTTTCTTGAAGGATAAAATCTTTGATTTTTCCCTTTTTTTGGAAGGGGTGTTCATGTTGGGTTCACCAAAATGTAGAGGAGGGGGGTTCCCTGCTCACGAGTCTCTTTATTCTCAATAGAGTCCCAGGGAATGAACTACCCTAAACTACCTCAGACTACCTCAAGGAACAAAGTGAGAGTTTTAGAATTAGAACGAGTAGGTCAAAGATGTCTTTTGGATAGACTAGCAAGTTTTTGACCAAGGATGAAAGCGTGGAATATGGGTGCTAGCGTGACACATTGGCATCCTTGAGGAGCGTTGACTTCTCATATGGACTAAAAATTGAGAATTTTTTAGAAAACAACAAAGTGACTACTTCTATTTTAACTGCTAAGAACTCTAAGAATGCATGAAAATAATAGAGAATGGAAAAGCTGAAATAAAGTAAACTAACTAAGTAAAATGTAAATTATAAAGATAAGGGGAAGAAAGAAAATGCTTACAACATCCTAAGTGATGAAGCCTCCAACAAGTAGATATCTTCAACACCTGCACACATAAGATAAATGGAAATTTTTTGGGGTTGTTTAGGGGCTTGCCTTAGTCAAACCCCCATTTCGATGTTCCCACCTCCATAGACAACAAGATAGATAGAGAGAAATAATAAGCAGAATTGAAATGAACACAAGAGTGATAAAATCAAACCTCACTCAAGGAGAGCTTGTATCACGAAATAAAGATGGAATAGATAGGGGATGTGAGAAATCCCAAGATGCTCAAAGATACAATGCACAAGATAGATATCACCTGCAAGGCTTGATGGAGATGTGAGAGCCAAGAGAGTTGCAAAGAGTGTTGAAAGAATGTGAGAGTGTTGTTGAAAGCTGTAGAGAGCTATACAAGCTTGAGAGAGTGAGGAAAGAAAGAGATAATGTACAAGAAAGGAGAAGAGAGTTCAAGATAGAATCTAAGAAGACCAAATGGATTGAAAAGATAAAATTTAAAGAGAGAATAGGAGGGTATAAAAGGTTCTTGAGCTATTACTAGACATCCTAGGCTGTTACCATCAACAAAAGTAGCTGACAAGTGGAAATGAACTCACAAATAGCTATTTGAACATCAAAATGTTGCAAGATTCTAGCACGACGCATGGACATCCACACAGTGTGCTACTGTCCAAACACATCATTCTACAAAATGATCAAAACAAGAAAAGAACAAGGTTTGATGCAAAGCTGGCACGCAAAGGTAGCTACTAAAAAGGGGTCCTGAGCATCCTGAGAGCGGAAAAAGGCTGATGTAAGGGCTAAAATGAGTCTACACAAATGCTAAGGTAGTGGACACTAAAGTGGATACAAGAATGTATGTGAAATTGCAAGGGGTGTAATTTTACGACATTATAATATCAAACATGCTAGAAATCTTAGTCTTAAGCTCCCTAACCATCACCTTATTATTACCCATAAACATGCCATTAGTATATAAGAAAATGATTAGTATCTGATCATCCTTAACCTTAATGTAAAACAATAATCCTCCTCACTCCTAAAAAACCCAACTTCAATGCAAAAGCATCAAACTTCTGGTACAACATCCTGGGTGATTGTTTCAAACCATATAAAGATCTCTTTAACCTGCAAACCAAGTGTTCTTTTGCTTTCACAGCAAAACTGTCAGGCTATCGCATATAAATTTCGTCCTTAATATCCCCATGCAAGAAATCATTTTTTACATCCATTTTCTCTATTAAAAAATCATAAGCAACAACAATATATAATAGGAATCTAATAGAAGTTAACTTAGCAAATAGAGAGAAAATTTTACCGAAATCAACTCCCTCTCTCTGGGAGTAGCCTTTAGCTGCCACTCTAGCCTTATACTACTCTAACTGACCATCTATACCAAATTTATTTTTAAATACCCACTTGCAACCAATGGGATTCCTTCCTTTGGGAAAACTGACAAGATCCCAAATATCACAACTATCTAAATCCATCATCTCCTCCTACATGGCGTACATCCAAGACTCACTTTCCTTCGAAGAGAGAGCCTCCCTGAAAGATCTAGGTTTATCATCAATACTCAACAAAGAAAATACAAAATGGTAATCTGATGGGCTATACCTGTCAACTAGATTTTGTTGCCTTGAGGACCTCCTCAAGGTAGGAGTAATGGGTTCTACCTATTCTCCCTCTACTATGTGCTCATCTTGCACATCCTCTAAACTACCTGAACCCTTTTCTTCTTCTTGATCATCAGATCCATCTAATTTTTCTTCCACATGTGTATCTTCCTGCTTTTCTATCTTTGTCTCAAAGTGCACTATTTTTTTCTTATCTTTCTCCTTTGATTTTTCTTTATTTGAGAAAGATCTAAACTCCCTAAAAATCACATCTCTAGAGAAAACCATATTATGGGTTTGTCGATTCCAAAGCTTATGACCTTTTACATTCTCACCATAACCAAAAAAGATGTATTTCTATGCTTTTAGATTCAATTTAGATCACTTCTCTTGAGGCACATGAACATAAGCCTCACAACCAAAGAACCTTAAATGTGAAATAGAAGGATTTCTACCTAAACACACTTCATAAGAAGTTTTATCAGCAAGAGCCAAACAAGAAGATCTATTAATCAAATAACATGCAGTAATTATAGCTTCTTCCCAAAAGAATCTATCAATATTAGCATCACTCAACATGCTCTTAGCTCTTTCTATCAAGGTTTGGTTCATTCTTTCCACTACCCCATTTTTTAGGGTGTATAAGGAGTAGTATTTTGTCAAACAATATTTGCATTCTTACAAAACTCATCAAATTCCATAGAAAAATATTCACCCCCATTGTCATATCTCAATGCCCTTATCTTATAATCCATTTGCTTCTCAACTAAGGCTTTAAATTCCTTAAAGTTAGTGAAAAATTCATATTTTGCATGCATAAAATAAATCTAGGTGTATCTTGAGACATCGTCAATGAAAGTAACATAATAATGATATTTTCTAAAAGAGTCAACATCCACTAGTCCAAAAACATCCAAATGAATGATCTCTAATATTCTCTTAGATATATTAGTTCCATTAGGAAGTGCTGATCAATTTTATTTACCAAACACACAATGCTCACAAAAATAATTTTTACCAACAAAATAATCAGAAAACCATCAATTTTTTTTTTATTCAAATGGTCTTAAGACCCTTTTCACTTATGTGACCCAATATATGGTGCCACAACGTACATGCATTTTCAATGCTAGTTACATTGGTAGAATTACAAAAAGTAGAGGCATTAAGCCTAAATAAAGTCCCTATCTGAGATCCTTTAGCAATCACCAAACTCCCTTTTACCAACCCACAACCAGACTTGTCAAATGTCACATGCATTCCACAATCATTAAGCTTGGATATTGAAAGTAAATTTCTCACAAGTCTTGGAATATGCAAAACATCATCAAGGGTTTTAACCCTTCCATCACTGAAACACAAATTTACCTTTCCCTTACCAAAAATCTCCTTCATGTTGTTATCACCAAGGGAAATTTCTCCCACATCATAAGCTGAATATGAAGTAAACCACTCCTTGTAAGGAGTCATATGGTAGGAGTAACCTGAACTCAATAAGCCAAGCATCATTACTAATAGTGTTAGTTGAAATAAACAAAGCATCAAAATCACCATCTTCTAAGGACATTTATGTGGAGGTATCCAAACTCTTTTTCTTGTTTTTGCACTCCTTCACATGCCCTCTCTTACCACAATTCCAACACTTTAATTTGCTCTTCTCGGGGGTTTTAGAACGTCCTTTAGTCTTGTCTCTCTTTTATGCCCTTTAGGCCCTCCATTTTCTTTGGACCTTCCTCACACATGCAAGGCATCTTGGAATCCGAATTCATGGAATTTCTTCTCATTTCTTATGAAAAAAGTGTATCAATGAGTTTATCCATCTTTGGCTCTAAACCACCACCACTTATGGAAATAATTAGATTTTCTCAAGATTTAGGTAAAGAACAAAGAAAAATATTCATTTATCTTCTTCTTCTATCTTAGCATCTATAGATGCAAGTTGATTTATTATCATATTAAAAGCATATAAATGTTCTACAACAAAATCACCATCCTTCATTTTCAAAGAATATAAACATCTTTTGATATAAAATTTATTTTTTACTTTTAGTTTGGTAAATATCACCTATCCTCTTCCATAACTTGTATGCAGTAAATTCTTCTAAAACATTCAAGAGGATGAAATCTGCAAGACACGACCGAATGGTTCCTCATGCCTTCTTGTCCATTTTTTCCAATCTTCATCAGACACACTAGATGGTTTCTTTTCATTTGAAACTGCCAATCACTAATCTCTCTCTTCAAGGAGATCCTCCATCTTCAACTTCCACATATCGTAATTAGTTCCATTGAATTTCTCAATATTTAGATGGGAGGTAAAAGCCATGGTTTCAATATTCTTCATAAATCTAAAAATACCTCAAAGCAAAAGCTCCCATTGTAGCCAAAAAACTTTCAACACTTAAGAGAAATACATCACTCTCTAAACATAACTGCTAGCTTTGATACCAAGTGTTGGAAATCAAGGTGAAACTTACAACAATATAAACTTAATTAATTGGTTGTAGATCTAAAAAGGTGTATTTAATATTGCCAATTATGTGATTAACAATTCCAAAATGAAAGAAAAACAATAATGCCACAAGTTGAGAACCACAAGTGACACAAGATATACGTGGAGAAACCTGTGTGGGAAAAAAATTCACACCCAAAGAGATGCAATTATTGTATTAATCTTCAAATAAGTATAACAATACAACACTCCTCTCTAGATCTCAATGACAATTCATTACTTTGACAACCTGCAAATAGAACTTATATAACCACCATCTCGAGGCTCCAATATATAGAAGTTTATGGGAGATAATACCACTTGTGGTATCCAAAAACAAGTAAAACCACCTGGAAAAACCCATGCCCCCCTTAGTGGACAACCCATAATTATGGTGAAAATTATTAAATGATCACATGGCCTTCACATGGGCACCTAACCCATAGCCAATTAGAATTGGTCAATCTTGAGTGCTCCATTACTCTCCGAAAACTTTGATGGATCAAACCTAGAACATGCAAGATTGGGTGCCCAAACCAAGATAACATGCAAGAACATATATTTCTGGGTGGTCTCCACCCAGAAAGTGGGTGCCTAAAAGTAATATACTCCTACGATGCTCTGTAGTCGTCACCGTAGTGGGTCCACCTCTATGAATGAAGTTACAATTTGTCATAGGTAAATAAATAATAAATATTTTTCCTCTCATGTCCTCTAGGACACTTTCCAAAGAATGTGGAGACACATAAAATCAACTTAGGATAGTAATTATAATGTCACCTATCCTAACACTTAGATCTGAGCCCTAAATAAGGAAAAATCAGATCTAGAATTATGAAATTTAATTTAAATTATTTGTAATTTTTTATTTAATGTATAATCAAATAAAAAATGTTAATGCATAGTCTTGAAAAATGAAATAAATACAAATAATAACAAGATATTCAAAGCATCTATTTTTTGCATTAATATTTAGAATTTATGCTAATGAAAATTAGAAAATTGCAAGTGTAAGATATGTCAGGTTCACCAAAATGTGATGTAGGAAAAGTGATATTAGATCCAACTAAGAGTAACCTCTTTTCACTTAACATCACATTTGGACACAAAACTAACTAGGGTTGATGATTAGATTGCTGCCACAATAGAGAGCCAATCTTTAAGGGTCTTGTGTCTATTTTTTGTGTTGTAGAAATGATAAATTTTGATGTGTGATTTAACAAGCCTATTTGACATATAAACCTAGATTTGAAAATGTAATTCATTGTATAGAAAAAAATAGAAAGTAATAGAAAAGCTTTAGATTTGAGAATGAGATACAAAAAGGAACCCGTGATAGTAATTTGAGCCTAAATTACAAGGATGGGGACATTGGATTCCCTAGATTGGGATGCTTCTTTTTATAATTCACAAAATCTAAAATGCAGGTTAAAGTATGCTCTGCGTTTTCTAGAACTATCTTTTGCTGAAACTCCCAAATATGACCTACACACATGAAAAGAGGGGAAAAGGTTGTGTTGTATAGGGGCTTGACTAAGTCAAATCCTATTTTGGTATTTCTACCTCCACGTACAACAAATGATATATGATCAAGAGGGAATTCCTTAGGTTGAATAGAGGCCAAAACAATGATAATTGACTAAAATGATAAATGACAATGTTACCTTGATGTGAAATCCTTGATGAAGTGATGCTACACCACAAGTTGCCACAAATGTTGATTGATGGATGCCTTGATTTCTTGATAGACTTGTAAAAGGTTATTCTCCAAAACATAATATTATTTTGTAGCTAGTGTTGTCACATGAAATTGTACCCTACTAAACATGGGGTTCAACATTCCAATGACATAATGAAACTAAAATAAAGTTGTGGGACCTTATAAATGAGGTTAGATCTTCAAAGAAAGTTGGATTCCTCTCAAAACTAGGTGCAACAATACTTTTCCAGCCCAACATTGGATAACTCTACACTAATCCCAACCTATCAAACTATAGAAGAAAAAGAGAGAAGAGGATGCTGAAAATTAGAAATTTGGTGATGCACCAATATTGGATATGTTTCTTCTTGCTTGTGATTTTACAAAGTATTAAAACAACCACTAAAGAAGCTCACACAGTTCCCTATTTCACCAGATTGATAAGAGAGCATGAAGGCTATGGTTTGAAAGATCCTAAAAGGGGTGCAAATTACCCACTATTAACACTTACAATAAATTAGCACAATCATACTTGTAAAAAATGATGAAAGTTCATGCATGCATAGATATATCAAATGTTAGATAGGATACAAGCATTGAGAAGAGGTAAAATGGTGATTTTATTAACATATAGGCATGAAAGAAAATTTTACAGTTGCAAAATGCAAAGGTAGCATAAGTATACTAGAGAAAATCTAGGGAAGAACCCTTACAATGAGCACAAAAGGGCTTTATCTCATTTATAGGTCATGGGAGAGAGCTAGGGCATGTGACTGTGCAAGAAACCCTAGCCAAAACTAGTGCAAATCAAGTGCAGATATGTGTCCATTCAAATCCCAAATTTAAAGTCCCTCAAAATGGTCTTGAAATCATAACCATTCTTCTACAATGATGAATCCATGAATAAAGTATAGAAACTCCCACAAAATTTAGATCAAAATTGTAGCTAGGGATGGCCCTCTAACAAAAAAGTGATCTACAAACAATAAATGAAGCATGGAAATTGCTTTTTCCACTTGGAATTCATAGAAAATTCATTTAAAATAATTCATGTAGCTCCAAGCATTAGATCTGGTAGTTGGGGAAGTCACTGTAGTATTGATGGCATTTTGTGAAAATTTGTCAGGATTGTCCAAAAGTCCATGTGGTGTCCAAAGTCCTGGAAGGACTAAAGGTGATGGGAATGAGAACATGGAGTGGAAAATGGAATTTTGGACTTTGGTCCAAAATTCACTTTTAGACCCAAAGTATCGGTAGGAAAAAGGAGGAAGCAGAGATCAAGAATATAAACGAACATTAAACTTGGTCCAAATTTCCTTTCAAGTCTTGAAGCTCTGACTAGACTAAGGTGACAACTTGGTGACAAGAATGTGGGGTGACAAGTACTTTTTAGACAAATATTTGATGAGACCAAAGAAGAATCTAGGATTGAGAATAGAAATGGACATTAGACTTGGTTCAAATATCCTTTCAAGACCCTAAAATCCAACCAAACCAAGGTGATAAGAACTTGGAGGGACAAGATCTTTTGAGACTTAAAGTTCTGATGAGACCAAAGAAGAAGTAAGGATCAAGAATGGAAATGAGCATTTAGACTTGGTCTAAATATCCTTTTGGGACCTTTAGAATTGGTCCAAATGTCCTTTCCAGACCAAAAGAAGAAAGAGGAGGATTTAGCTACTTTTTGATATTTTTTCAAATGGGTATTTAACCAGAGCTTGGAAAAAAAATAAAACAATTACTAGAGGGATAATTGAGCATTCACGTTAAAAAGTTTACCAGGCGCACTGCAGTTTATAGGGGGTCGTGCTACCCGATTCCTGCAGTCTAAAAAAAATAAAAAAATAAAAATAAAATAAAAATTGAGCATGATAAACCCATTAATATTTCTTAGATCAGTTATAATTAATGGTAAATGAAATGGGAGGCACAAAGTGACAATATTTTGGAAATTTTTGTAGGATGATCACTTGTTAATCATGGAATCCAAGGGCCTTATTAGTCTATTGGGCATAGAGTCATAAGAGGAACTTGAAAAAATTGGCTTGCTTAAAAAAAAACTTGACAAAATAACATGTGTAGGCTTACACTTGGAGGAACATAAAGACACCTAGATCATACATTCCCTTAAGGAGAATATAGAGTGTGTAGCAATATTCCTTGGAAAAGCAACAACTAAGCTAATATGTACATGAATTCTCAAAACCCCTCAAAAATAAGGTTTGAGATGAATTCCATTAACTGAAATTGGGAGAACCTCACCATCCATCCTGGGATATGGAAAGCATTGGCCTCCTTATAGTTAATGATGATATATGGACCACTCCAAATGACATCAAATTTGGTATTCCTTCCAACTTTGGCTCTGTTGCATTCTATTTTCGCACCAAATCTCCCTCCTAGAACACTATGTGGACAAATTTCCTATCAAAATTTCTCCTGACCTATGCTTGGTGTTGAAAACAAGGTGAAGGAAAGCTGAAATATGAACTTATGTAAGTGCATTTAGATCTAAAAATAAGATTACAAAATCAGATTTAAACATGTGATTGCAACATACATCACAATAAAAAAATAACAAACAAAATGTGACACTAGATTTACGTGGAGAAACTCTTTCGAGAAAAAAATCCACATGAGAAATGAGGGAAAGTATATTATTAATCATTGAATGAGAGTACACAATAATACACTTCACTATTGATATTTGATCAACCTAGAAGCACCTTGTTACTTGCAATAACTCAATATGAAACTACTATCCCATGGCTCCAATTTATAGAAATTATGAGAGGTAAAACCATGAATGGTAAACCAAAACAAAAAACAAAAAGTACAAAACCACCTGCAAAACCCACGACCCCCTTCATGGATAGCCAAAAGACATAATAAAATATTAAATGAAAATTCAAGACTCCCACGACGCCTAGCCCATAGCCTATCCAAATCATTTCTTTCTAGATTCTTCGATGACCTTTCCACTCCTCGATGGAACACCAACAAACATATTTTCTTCTTCAATATTGGGCACCCATCCAAGACCTTTCATATTCCATTATGGA
>VDFB02200888.1:0-31483 GCA_007258455.2 Sequoia sempervirens | reverse complement strand
TTTTAGGCAAGCATGTCATTTATTTCTTGCTGAATTCACTTGTTTGTTAGAAATAGATGAATTTTCTTACCTCAAGGGCGAACCTGTTGTCCACAGGGGGGATCTTGTTCTCAGTCTGAGTCTTCCCATCAGTCATTTTCTAATGAATTCACCTATTTTCATAGAACATGCAAATTTTCCCTTATTAGGGGTGAACCTTTTGTCAACCTAGGTCAATATGTCCATCAAATTTTCCCATTTTGTCAGGACAGGTGAATTTTCCATATTGTTTCATGAATTTTCTCCCTAAATGGGTGATTTTTCCTCCCCGTTCGAGTCTTCGTCCACCTGTTTCTGACTTGGACACATTTGGAAAATGCTTTCATTAACCAATTTAGGGTCTATGTGGATCCATCTCTTTTATACCACTAGTTTGCCACTATTAGAAAAGAACTGGGCGAATCCTTTCCCTTGTTCAATACCAAATTCCAGCGAATGTATAGGAGATTGCACGATCCCTATCTAGTCACTTAGGGCAGTGCCATTCTAGCTTACTTTAGGGTTATAGACCCCTTACTTGGCCTGTTTCTGCAAAGGACTTACCAACCAGCTGATATTGATTCTCTATCCAAAGTCTACCATCTAGCTATCAAGCTACAGCAGCAAATCAGTTCTCAACAAGGAAGCCTGGGAGGAGGTTTCCCTTCAATAGGATACCAAATGCATAGCCTAACTCCTCCATTCAATACTATCTTAGGAATTTCTCCTTCCCACTATGGACCCGTGTCTGAATTGCAAACCCAACCACCTATTCCATTCTTTGCTACTGGAACTTCTGACCCCTTCTAGCAATCACAGCTTCCTCAAAGTTCCTAGGGTCATCATAACCAAGTTGGAACACCAAGTCATGGTGGTTAGCCACCTGCTACTAAGAATGTGGAGAGTGAGAAAATAGTCCAGCTTACAAATGAGGTAGAAACCTTGAAGAAAATGTTATCCCAAGTCACCAATGACATGGCTCAGCTTCAATTGAACCCCTCCCAAAACAATCAGGGTAGCTATCAGAATCATAATAACTACAACCAAAGGGGTTATCAAGGCCAAAACTCCTCTAACTAATGGTACCAAAACCAAAACAGAGGATATAATCAAAGGCCTAACAACAATAGGTAATGGAATCAGGGCCCAATAATGGGGGAGTTTCTCATGACTATCAAGCAAATCAAGAGAGGTTGCATACTGCAAATGTGGCCGACCTCAACTTTATGACCAATTGGTGTAGGCTACATAAGACTGCAACCCATTTTGAAGTGAACTTCCCTAAAGTGGAGAAGATGGTCAAGATGGCACAGGAAGATGCCCAAACATTCCAAGGGAACCCTCAGAAGGGAGGTGGCTCAGTAGATACCACAATGACATATGATATCTTTGAAGAAGATCCCTCATTCCCAATGCAAAGTGAGAATGAACTAGAGGGAGATTCATATGATGCCCAAGCCTTCCAAACGAAAGGGGGACACTTTCTGTGAAATCAAAGTAAGGGGCCATTCACTACCTCAACACCTCCTAATCACATGGTGCCTCCAAATCAAAGTGTGGATAACAATCCTCCTCCACCAAAAGGCCCACCTAATTTCCATAACAAGGGTAATTCCTTTGATGTTTCCAAAGGTACTACTAGTTCTAATCCAGAATTTGATATTGTTTCTGAGATGTAGAAATAGAAAACTTCTTTGTCATATTTTGACATTTTAAAGTGGTGCCCTGCTCAAAGGGAGATAGTGCTGAAAGCTCTAGAACAAGTTGATAAGTCAAAAGGAAAGAGCAAGGTGGCACCTGCTGGGGATGTGAATGCAGCCTTATATAGAAAAGAGGTAGGTACTCCACCTTTCCTTTTAAGTTTAAGAATTTCTGGCAAGAACCTACATAACTGTTTATTAGACTCAGGGGCTTCAGGAAATGTCATGCCATTTTCCATATGCAAGAAGTTAGGATTAAACCCCATTTAAACCAATAAGAAGGTCATTCAACTTGACAAGATAGAGGTTAATGTGGTAGGAGAATTAAGAAACATACATGTTCAAGTAGGATCAGACCCTAGGATCCTAACCAACATAGATGTCCAAGTAGCAGATATTCCTGAGACCTATGGTATGCTACTGAGCAGAGATTTGATGAAAAGTCTAGGGGGATATCTTTCCCTTGACTTTTCACATATGTGGCTACCATGGAGAGGGATTCCTATGTAGATTAGAATTGAAAGTGAGCCTCACCTCAAGCATATCATCACAGAATATGATTTCCCCAATGAGGTAGCCTATTTCAAAACTGAGATGGGGGTTTACAAAAGGGATGAAATCTTAACCCTTTTTGTTCTTGATCCTAAAAAGCTGCCAACTTCATAGTTCCCTAATTCTGTAATTAATGAAAATCAACAAGCCTTGATTAAAAAGTTGCAACAAGACCAACTGGTCTTAGGAGAAGATACCGATCTGCATAATCTTCTTCTACCTAACTAGTGCAAGGTACATTATCAAAGTCATTCTGAATTAACTTGTCAACCCTGCATTGACATTTTAAGTCAAGTTTCCCATGTTGAGGAAGCTAGCACAAGTCGCTCTGAGACCATTGCAGACTGCTTCTCATTTGAGGCCAAGGAAGCAATAATGTTAACCAGGGACAGTATGCCTTTAAAGGGAGTTCTTTCTCAAGTTAAGCCTGCCCCAGATATACTCCTAAATCAACATATTGATATAGAGCAATCCCAAGATTTGTTAGATACCCCTGCACTCACAAATGAAACAAAACCCAAGGAACCAACCAAAGGGACAAGTGACTGCCAGGAAGATAACCATAGGTTAGATGATACAACTAAGCCAAAATTGCAAAGTATACCTAAACAACCTGTAGAGAATCCTTCCCCTATGTCGGATGCAAAAGATCAAGGAGCCCCACCTCTGGTTAATCCTATCCAAATACCTACAAAAGCTGCAAAAGGATTAACCCCTGCTCATGATCATTTGTGGACCCTTACCTTTGATGGATCCAATTCTAAGACAGGAAGTGGTGTTGGAATTGTACTAACTAGCCCTCAAGGGAAAACCTTCTTTGCTTCTTATAGGTTGCAATTTGGATGCACAAACAATGTGGCAAAATATGAAGCTCTGGCGTGGGGACTGATGTTTGCACACAAAAAGAAGGTCACTGCCTTGATGGTCAAGGGAGATTTAGAAATAGTTATCAGGCAAGTGTGCAGCCAATACACATGTCACAACAGAAGGCTGGCAGCTTACAGAAATTAGGTATGGAACCTGATTGAGGACTTTGATGCTTTTGGGATTAGCTTAATCCCTAGAGAAGAAAATTAGGTAGCTGATTCACTAGTTGTTGCTGCAAGCACCTTGGAACCTATGCAGGGCTCCAAGTTCAAAAGATTCTCAGTGGAACTAATGTCCACCCTAGTTGTTTCTGACAATATCAAGAATTTCCAAGTCTTTGATGATGATCGACATATTCTAGCCTTCTTAGCAAGCTTAGATGTTTTTGAGGGGAAAATTATTGATGAGTCCAATAGAGATCAAGGGGATTGGAGCCTTGGGGAATGTGATACAAAGGGAGTTCTTAATTTAAAGAATAATAACATTCCCAAAGGAATGGTGGCCTTGGAGAGACTTTTTGACTCAAATCCAAGGGCTCGAGAGAAAATATCAACTGAAGAAAAGGGAGGCGAATATGAAACAGTTAACTTGTCAGATGTTGGCCCCGAAAGGAATGTCTATATAGGGAAGGCCTTTCCTAAAGCAATTAGAGAAGACATACTGAGGGCACTTGAAAGGGATATTGTTGTAATTTTCTGGGTGTATGAAGACCTCCAGACATTTGATGCTTCTGTTATGACTCACACTATCCCCTTGAAGCCTGAGGTTAAGCCCTTCTAACAGAAGTAGCGCCTTGTCAATGCTCTAATTGAACCATTGATCTATAAAGAAGTCCAGAAATTACTCTCTGCCAGGATAATCTTCCCAGTGCGCCATTCAACCTAGGTGGCTAACTTAGTCCCAGTCCACAAGAAAAGTGGGGAGATTAGACTATGCGTGGACTTCAGAAATTTGAATAAAGCTTCAGAAAAGGATAACTACCCACTCCCTTCCCTAGATGAGGTACTACAGACTGTCAATGGAGCACAGATGATGTCATTCTTGGATAGTTACTCTGGATATAATTAGGTAATGGTCGACTTTGAGGACAGGATGAAGACGGCTTTCACTACAAAGTGGGGAACGTTTGAATACAGAAGGATTCCTTTCGGTCTGATAAATGATGGAGCAACTTTCTAGCGCACCATGGACATAGCGTTCAAGGACCTAATCGGTAAGTGCATCATTGTCTATATGGACAACCTAACAATGTTCTCCAAGGACCGACTGAATCATGCTGCGAACTTAGCCAAATTTCTTGAGAGGTGCATCCGATATGGCGTTTCATTGAACCCAAAAAAATGTGTGTTTGGGGTTTCTGAAGGGAAGCTGTTGGGACACATAATCTCTGAAAGAGGAATTTCAATCGACCCAGATTGAGTCGAATCCATTCTAAAGATCGCCAGGCTAGGGAGCAAGAAAGTGTTAAGATCTTTCTTTGGAAAGATCAACTTCGTGAGGAAGTTCATCATGGGCTTTGCAGAGATTGTAAAGCCTCTGAATGAAATAATGAAGAAGGACGCCAAGATAGAGTGGATGGATGAAGCAAAGGCCGCATTTTCACAAGTCAAACGATCCATCTCAGAAGCACCAGTCCTTACCAGCCCTCATTACATTAGGCCATTCTACATTTACTCTTTTACTTCAGAACACTTGTGTGCAACAGTGTTAACTCAACGAGGAACAGATGCAGAGGACAGACCGATTGCATTCATGAGCTCTTCGTTCAAGAATGCAGAAATCAAATACCCACCTCTTGAGAAGCAAGCCTTCGCGCTAGTTTGGGCTATCAAGAATTTTTGGCATTACATTCTTCGAAGCCAAATCATTGTTGTAGTTCCTGATGTGGCCGTGAAGTCCCTACTCATGCAGAGCGAGCTAGGAGAAAAGAGAGGCAAATAGATGGCCATCCTGCAAGAATTCAATCTGGAGATACACCCTATGAAGCTAGTCAGGGGTAAAGGCTTGTCTCATTCCATGGAAAACACTGGAAACAACATCATCTGTTAGCAATACACAACCCAGTCTTTCTCTAATGACCCTTGGTATGCTGATATCATTTGCTTAATGCTCTATAATCAATGTCTAGAAGAAATGAATGCAACTCAAAGGAGAGCCTTAAGACTGAAGAGTTCTCATTACATGCTCAAAGGAGGGTTTCTATACAGGAAGAATTTTGAAGGAGTATACCTGAGATGCCTTGATCATCAAGAGGCTAAACATCTGATCTTTAAGTTTCATGGGAAACATGGCACAGGTCATGGGTCTGCAAATTCTTTGGCACACCAGATCCTCTGATCTGGTTATTACTAGCCCTGTGTATTCAAAGATTCCCATCAGTATGTGAGGACATGTCACATCTGTTAGATTTTTGCACCAAGGGAACGCCATGCAGCCATGCCATTGCAACCCATCTACGAGGTGAGGCCATTTGCCCAGTGGGCACTAGATTTTATTGGAGTGATTAACCCAAACTCTTCTGCAGGACATAAATTCATTTTGACTGCCACTGACTACTGCACAAGGTGGATAGAGGCTATACCCTACAAGAACAGCACCACAGATGTAGTGATCAAGTTCCTCACTGAATGCATCACTACAAGGTTTGGGGTACCTTTCGCTCTGGTATGTGACAATGGCTCTACTTTCTCTTTTGCTGAATTTATTTCCTCGGCATATGATCACAAGATTGTCTTGAAATATTCTTCAAACTATTATCCACAAGGAAATGGAGTTGCAGAGTCAACCAATAAGAATCTCTTAGGGGTCATTAAGAAACTGTTAGAGCATAACCCTAGGGACTGGCATACCCAGCTTAGATTCGCATTATGGGAAGATAGGACTAGGATTAAGGCTGCCTTAAACACCTCACCATTCAAGCTTGTATATGGCCAAGAAACTATCTTTCCTATCCATCTACAAATACCTATCCTTGAGTTCATACAAAAATTATACTCCAATGACAATAGGATAGAGGTCAGGTTAGCTGCTTTGCTAAAATTAGAAGAGTAGAGAGATGTGGCCTTACAACAATTCTTTAGGCATCAGGTTGTTTTCGAATGATGGTTTAACAAAAGAGCTAAGATAAAGGCTTTTAGAATATTTGACCTTGTATTGTTGTGGGATAAAGCTAGTGAAAAGAAGGGCAGCCTCCAGAAATTTGACAAACTCTAGCTAGGTCCTTATCAGATTGCTGAGATCCTAGGGGAAAATGCTTTCAAACTGAGTAGCCTAACTGAAGAACCTGTTCCATTGCCTGTCAATGGGCAGTTTCTTAAACATTATTTTGAGTCATGAAGCTTGTCAATTTCTGTTTTGTATGTGAATAATCTGTTGTTCTTTATGTAAATAATTTACTCTTCATTTGTAAGTAGTTTGATGTTTATTTGTTTTTTTCTTTCCTTATGTCCTTTGTGTTTCCTTTGTTGTTTGTCTTTGTTTTTGTTTTCATCTTTGGGGTTTATCTGTCCTGTCCATCGAGAACTGTGGGTTGTTATCTAAAGTATACTATGGTCACAAGGAGAAAAATGGTTTAGGTATTTTTAGGCTTTTTGGTTGGATGATTTTTTCCTAAACTCTTTGTTTCATGCCCATTGTCAATAAAGGTTGTGGAAGGTCTTGAAAACAAGGTATAAAGTAAGTAACCTTCTTTAGCTCCCTCTGAATCTATCACAAATCATTAAGATCATCCCCTCTTGTAATGATATATTTGTCCTAGGATGATAGTGTTGTAAGATTTGAGTGAAAAATCCGATCTCCTAATTGCTATTATGATGTCCATGGTAGTTTTCAACCCTGATTGGATGTTAAGCATCTGACATATTGAAAAAGAAATGAATGAAATATTCGAAACTCTATGAGAAAAGAAAAGAGAAAAAGAAAAGAAAGAATTACCTACAAGAAAAAGAGGCTCAATATGAATGGGTGATTCCAGTATCTCTACCAGGGCTATGGACGCTTGACTGGCAGTAGAGAAATGTTGTGAGAAAACTAGAGGTATCTCTGTCGGGGCTATGGATGCCTGACTAGCAGTGGAGAAATGCCCGGGATATCATTGCACAATAGCTAGAGGGGATCAACTCATGTAGCTTAAATCTTACACATGGTTGTCCAAAAGATGAGGAAAACTTCATGAGAGATGTGATGCACAATCAAGCACACACATAGATTCTGAGGTAGCCATTGATTGACTTACATTTGAGATTCTAGCTCAGTCTTGCTTGCTAAAACTGACCCAAGTGGAGTTGTGATGCTTATGAACCAGGAATTTTGGGTAGATGAATCCTTCAGATTCTTGAAAATGGTTAAACCATTTTCCCAGCCGAGTCGCCATTTTTTATGCCTTGCATAACCACCCCATTTTGATTTGGAACAAAATGGGTCCCCCTTCTCTTTTGATTTCTTTGCCATTGCTTTTTTGCTTTGCTTTTGGGAATTCTTTTGGTTTTATGTTTGTATTCTAGTTTTGTCTGATTTTGGTTTTTCCTCAGTTGGAATTCGGGTTTTCTCCTGAGTTCGAGATTTTCCACCCCATCCAGATTTTCCTGGATCTCGCTTGAACTCCGGCTGGGCGTTGTTTTTTTTCGCGAATTTCCTCCTGGTCTGGATTTTCGTGGATTTCCTCCTGGTCTGGATTTTCATGGATTTCCTCCCCATCCCTTCTTCATGGATTTCTTTCTCTTCCGGATTTTCCCGAACCCCGCTTAAACTCCGGCTAAGTGCTTTGGTTCGAGGATTTTTGGTCTACACGGAATTCCGCATGGACCATATTTTCTTGAAATCCGTTGTCCCATGTTCTTTCTGGGTTTGTCGGAATGTCACCTTCTTCACGAAAATCCGTCCTGTGTGGATTTCCCTAAAATTTGAAGAAATGTGAAGAAATATGGAGTAGCAGGCTGGCTAATAAATGAAGATGCATTTTATGAATAATTGATGCTATTTTGAGATCTCACATGTTGTCATATTGAGCTGAAAAGAACATTAGCAAGATAGCTGCTCATCAGTAGGACATCTCGGTGATGATATCCCTCTCTCTGGCTCGGAGCTCGTTTTCCTTTCGATAAGACTTCTTAATTGGCACAAGGTCATGGCGAGCTCCCCTTGGTTATACCGATATCTCTTTTTCATTTGTGAACCTACCGCTATCAGCAAGACTTTAGCATATCAACAAGACCACATGGCGAAGTCCTCATTTTCCTTTGGAGTCTCCCCAACATCCTCCTTATCCTGCGGTGGGCTGACTTCATTCTTGTGGTGCAACACTGGTAAGTCGGCGAGACGTTTCACCGAAGACCAAATCTTTGGGCTAGCTTCCTTGTGTTAGTGAGACTCCGCTGGGTTGGGGAGACCTTAGCCCGAACTCCTATTCCCTTACCGAGCCCTAGCCTTTCTGTTTTGATGTGACCTTCGCTCTTCACCAAGACCTTGTGGCAAAAGCATGACCCTTTTCTGATGTTGCTTCGCTCTATGTTAACGAGACCTACTTTCTTCACTAAGACTTCTTGCAAGCTCCTTATGTCATACCAAAGATTGATCCTTCAGTAAGACCTTTCATTTCGGGCAGACCTCTTGCTGAAAGTATCATCCTTAGAAGATTTTCCATTTTGGGGAGACATCTGATGTAGTCATGCCGAGATAGGTTCCGTCGTTGCATGCACTTCGCTGTAACATCCCTTTGTCGGGAAGATGTCCCATAGATACCTGATATCTCAGCGAAAGCTTTACTAGTTCACCCTTTTGTTGACATGACACATCGGTTCTCTCACCGAAGTTCCTTCGTGTCGCCCAGACCTTTCTCGTTCGGCGAGAGTATATAGCGATCCCCTTCATTTCCTTCGGAGTCTTACTGACACCTTGTTTCGGTGAGACATCTACTGACACCTTGTTTCGGTGAGGCATCCACTGTTCGGCTAGACCTCTGGGCGACGCTATGTTTCTTTGCCAATATGCAGACCCTTCCCTATCGGCAAGACTCCCAGCGTTCGGTGAGAGCACATACCGAAGGGAACAACTCACACCGAAGTGTTAGACCCTTTTGCTTAGTCGGTGAGACTTCGTAAACTCGCCGAAACCACATGCTGAATACTATTTGTTTGGCCAAAGTGTTTACTCATGAGGCGATCAGTAAGACATGAAAAGCCCGCCATGACCTCACTCCGATGATGGATTTTCTCACCAATGGGAACTCCTTAGTTGCCAGGATGATGGTTGAAGTGCTGTCAATAGGCAACTGCATGTAAATCCCCATCATTGTGACATCTTCGGGGTCTTGCTGATAGGAAACACAGATGCATATTTGAACAAAATGAATTATGGGTCAGGGAGATCATGATAATCCTATGAAAATATGATCCATAATGGGGAGTATTATGATTCTTTGGATTTTGAATAGTCAGAGCCAAGCCACCAGTCGGTAAGAGTCTAGAAAAGTCTTGCTGACTTTTGCCTTAACTAATTTTCATAACCAACTGGATTGAGGACAGCCTTCCAACTAAGCTCCCTTGACAAATACCATCTTGTATGTGATTTAATCCTACATTCAACGAAGAAAACCACAGTAAATATCATATACATAGAAGTTAATAAATCAAAATCGTCATTGAAATGAATCCCATGTTAGTAGGGTATCGTTAAATCTTTGAAAAAAATAATCATACAAACAGGTTCGTGTTTCAGGTCGACCCGCGGAATCCAAGCCAGGGAGGAATTTCAAAGAATTCTGAGTCAGGAGGATTCCAGTGGAATAAACATGAAATCACCCACTAGAAGCTTAATCTGATCATTATCAAACAAGGAACAACATGTGAGATCTCAAAATTGCATCAATTATTCAAAAAATGCATCTTCATTTATTAGCCAGCCTGCTACTCCATATTTCTTCACATTTCTTCAGATTTTGGGGAAATCTGCACAGGACGAATTTCTGTGAAGAAGGTGACATTCCGAAAAACCTGGAAAGAATAGGGGACAACGGATTTCAGGAAAATCCGGTCCACGCGGAATTTCGCATAGACCAAAAATCCCCGAACCAAAGTGCTTAGCCAGAGTTCAAGCGGGATCCGAGAAAATCTAGAAGAGAAAGAAATTCGTGAAGAAGAGATAGAGAGGAAATCCGCAAAAATCCGGACCAAGAGGAAATCCGCAAAAAAACAACACCAAGCCGAAGTTCAAGCGAGATCCAGGAAAATCCAGATGGGGTGGAAAATCCCGAACTCAAGGGAAAACCCGAATTCCAACTAAGGAAAAACCAAAATTAGACAAAACCAGAAGACAAACATAAAACCAAAAGAATTCCCAAAAGCAAAGCAAAAAAGCAAAGGAAAATAAATCAAAAGAGAAGGGGGACCCATTTTGTTCCAAATCAAAATGGGGTGGTTATGCAAGGCATAACAAGTACTATGGCCAGTGGATATACCTCTAGGACATCTACCTCCATCGCCTCTTCCTGTCTTCTCCTCTATCAGTCCTCTCTCTCCTCCTCTGCCTTAGCCTCTCCTCTATCATCCCCTTCTCCTCCTAACTCTCCTTTCTCCTCCCAACATCCTCTCATCCTCCGAACCATAGCCCAGTGCCCCTACAATCGCATGCACCATCGTGATCCTCCCTGGACTTTTTCGTACCTAATGAGCCAAGTCTTTGGCACATTTTGATCATACTTTTATAAATACTTTGTTGTTTTTATTATGCTAAAACAAACATTCAGTCTGTTTATGGGATAGATATAGACCTTTTTATGACTTAAATATGATGAGTATATTGTGATAAGAAGTCCCATGATTATTACCTTTAATGTTTTATTAGTCTGATAAATACTTTATGGTTTTGTGTGATCATAAACCTTCCTGCAGCCTCCACTACCAAAACTTCCTGCAGCCATATCTGAAACAATGTTTTCCTTAGTTGAATACTTAATTAATGAATGAATAAAGTAATGGATTGTCTTAAAGGATGAACGTGTTGAGCTAACCTTCTTCCTCAGGAAAAGATGGTGAGATATTTTGCAGGTACCATGATTGAAGGAAAGGAATTCAATTTCCACTTGAAGAATTGAAGACCAAATCCATAAAGACTGGTTCAACAACAAAAGATGAGGAGACAGTTTCAACTCATCCACCATGTAGGGAGAGTGTTTTGAAAATCTAGGCCAGTCATCTTGGTGGTGCATGAATCCAAGATGATGGCGCTTTAAGACTGCTCAACTAATTTGACTTAGTTCTTCATTGTCATTCACCTCTTTACTTAAGTTAGTTAAATGTAATAAATGCCTCTCGTTTTATAAGGGAAGGTTGGTTAGTAGTTAGGATCAATTTTCAATAAATAGCCCATTCTCCTTCAAAGAAGGGGCTGGAAAAAATTGCTTTTGTAATACACTTTCAGTTTTAGAAATTCAGCCAAGAGATTGTGCCATGTACTTGTTTGCACTAAATCAACAAAGCTTATGAAGTTTTTTGCCTAATCTGTGGTCTACTTTTGGCACTACCTAAGGGGGCCCACTTAGGGAACTGTCCATACTTTTATTCTGCAAGATAGAATAGCTGCATTTTCCTTCATAGAAGTTAATGTGACTGTTCCCTGCAACTGGCGGAAACACAAAGCTGTCAATTGTTCCTATAGCCATTAGAGGCAGAATAGGTTATCTTACGATTTTTTCATTTCCAAGTAAAGTTAAACAGTAAATTTGTTTCTAGTACTTAAATTCTAGTATAAGGTATTTTAGGAATCATGTATGTCTGGAAGGGTGATTAGTGCATATCTTATGCTATCCCATTTCAAGTTTACGTCCCTGGGTTGATAATTAAATGAAGTTCTTTAGTAGGTCATGACTACCAATTGTTATGTTCAATCCCTAAGTAGAGGAATTCATGATTCCTAGTTGTTGAGCTAATTAAAGAACACTACATTTTTGGCGTCGTTGCCGGGGATGGTGTCAAACTAAGAACCTATTACAGGCATGCTAGTAAAGAGTTTAAGATTTCATTCTTAGTACTTTTAGTTTAGAATTCTGCATTCCAGCATCTCCTTAGTTAGTTTACTTTTGTTGTATGCATAGAAGAAGAGACCAATTTGGAAGATTCCTTCCTGGGAGCATAGATATTGAAGAGATTGAATCGAACCTACTCCAAGATGACTCATATCTGGATGCTGGCCAAGACTTAGTTACTTCATCTTCTTCCTCTGATTCCTCTGAACTAAGCTTTAACCTATCCGAAGAAACATAATCAAATAATCCACTTGTTCTTGTAATTCATCAACCAGGAGCTAATCCAAGAATACAACCAAGAATGGAAAATCCTATTTTTCCATTTCCAATCCCTAGCCTACATGGCAATAATAACCTCAAGAACATCCCAGACTCTTTACTACCAAAGTTCTATGGACTTATTACTGAGGACCCTCATACCTTCTTGTTTGAATTTGAAATCCTTTGTAGAAGCTATGACTATACAACCTCAAAACACAAGTTGAAATTGTTTCCCTCTACTCTAAAGGAGGCAGCCTTGAGATGGTTCTTGGGATTGGGAAGCAATGTAGCTAACACTTGGGATCAAATGAAGACTTTTTTTTTAGTAAATATAAAGAGTATTGTAGAGGAAATTATCTGAGAGGAGATGACATCTTTAAAATGTCACAAAAGGAGGATGAAACCTTGGAGGATTATGTGTCAAGATTCTTGTTTAGCGTGCAGAAAAATACCCATCATGAGCTAAATGAGGAATCTCAAAAACTTCTCTTCTTAAGGGGAGTCAATGATACTTGTATGGAGGCTCTTGACCTCATGGCAGGAGGTGATGTCACCCAAAGTGATTGGGATGATATCAAGAAAATCTGTCTCAATTACTCCAGAGCAGCTATAAAGAAGGGAAGGGGGTTTAGACCTTCTTCTATAAAAAGAAGTGGCTCTGGAGTATCCAAAGTGGAGATTACCAATCTCTTGTCTGAATTCAAGCAGGATATCATCAATGATGTAGCTACTCAACTGGATACTATGTAAGCTAGAAGGAAGAAAGAGGAAGCTGAGGCAATGTTAGCTGAATATTGCCCCAACTACCGACAAAAAAAGAAAGACTATCGATGCAAGGCAGTGGCCAATTTGGAGGTACAGCATCTCCCTACTAAGTTCAAAACCATTGAAGGAGAGGAGGAAGTGTTCTTTGTTGCTCAGCGCAGGCCATGGGCCCCAAGACAAGGTATGCCTCAAGATCCTTTACAAAATTTTGGTTCATATAATAGTCAATGGCAAAACCAGTACCCTCCAAACTATGGGCCATACTCCCAACCTCAGTGGAATAACCCTTGGCCAAATGCCCAGCAAAACCATTGGAAATCCTCACAAGGGAATTGGAAATCACCATAGAAAAATCAGTGGCAGCCTCCGCAAGGGAATTGGCAGCAGCCTAACCAATGGAGAGGAGGCTAACAATAGTCAAATCCACCCACTTGTTTCCTACAGCAACCGCAGCAACAATCCATTATGCCACCTCCTACAACTAATCAAGGTCAGAATCCAAAATCAACCCAACTACCTACTCAAGCAACACCTAATCCAAATAACCATCAACCGCAGCAGCAACAATAAGTCTATTTTGCTGATCCTAATCATCAGCTTGCCTATGCTCTTAACTTGAATAATATCAATTTACGTTCAAGAACCATGTTGCCCACACCATCTCCTCCCATAATCTCAGAATTGCCATCTGAGGAGACTGACCAAGAAGAAGATACCAATGACCAAGCCCAACCAAATGAGCCGGTTCAGATTCCATCATTACCTAAGCCATCTGATAAAGTGTCCCCTCCTTTCCCACAAAGCTTGGAAGGTGAAAATGTAAAAAAATAAGAGGAACCTACCTTCGACATCCTTGACCAGCTAAAGCATATATGTGTGAAAATTCCCTTGTTCCAAGCAATAAAAGAAGTACCTATCTATGGCAAGGCCATCAAGGAGGCATGTTTGAAGAAACCTGGGAGGAAAAAGAAAGACCCTCAAACTATCCATGCCATAGGCCAACTCTTTGACTTAATGCTAGGGAAGCTTAGCATCCCAAAATATTTAGATCCAAGAAGTCCTGTTATGGAGATCAATGTTAATGGGTTGCAAATTAAGAATGCTTTAGTAGATCTTGGTGCATCTATCAATGTCATGACAAAGGACTTGGTTGTAAAACTTAATATTTCATACCTAAGGGCTACACCTACAATATTACAGCTTGTTGATAGCTCGATTGTCAAACCTGATGGGGTAGTTGAAGACCTGGTAGTCACCTTGGATTCCTGGGAGTACCCTGCTGACTTTATGGTCTTATCTCCAAAGGCATCATTGGGGGGATACCCTGTCATACTAGGAAGGCCTTGGTTGGCTATTGATGATGCTTGCATTGGTTGTAGGTCGGGTAACATGACAATATCTAATGGATATAGCACAAAGAAGCTTACTCTCTATTCTCCAGCCCTGCCCCAACTTGAGTCTAGAGAGGTTGTTTGGCCAGATTTGGGAGAAGAGGAGGAAGTGAACTCCGTGGCCAATTTAATGATTATTACCAAAGATCCTTTCATTACACAAGAAGAAGAAGAAGATATATTGTCCAATATCTTGTTGAATAACTATGGTACTAAATTTTTTCATTGTGAAAAAAATCAATGTTCCTTGTAGACTATTCTTCTTCCGTCTACATCAGCTCATTATCCTGTAGCAACTAATTGCTTACACACCTTACTACCTCATGAGGTAGACATTTCATTTCTGTCTGAATTATCTATGGTAGACTTAACCTCCAAAGTTGAGGTAGCTGCAAGAAAAACCTTGAGCATTAATAAAAACCTCACCAGTGAGCAACAAGAATCTATGATCAAAATGCTTACCAGTCACAAGTCAGCTTTTGCTTGGGAATATGGTGACATGAAGGGTTTAGACCCAAAACTCTATACACATCACATATACATTAACAGTGAATTCAGATCTATCAGGCAGCCTCAAAGAAGAATCAATCCAGCTTTGAGAGAAATTGTTAAAGAAGAATTGCAGAAAATGTTAATAGCTGGCTTTATCTACCCAATCTCAGATAGTCAATGGGTTTCTCCATTGGTTATTATTCCTAAGAAAGGAGGAAAATAGAGGGTATGTGTAGATTACAGAGAGCTCAACTTGGTAATAAAGAAAGATTACTTTCCTCTTTCGTTCATTGATCAAGTTCTAGATAATTTAGTCGGGAAGAAGTACTTCTCATTCTTAGATGGCTTCAGTGGGTACAATCAAATTAAGATTGCTCCTGAGGATCAAAAAAAGACTAATTTTACATGCCCTTGGGGAACGTTTGCCTATTTAGTTTTGCATTTTGGTCTCTACAATGCACCTGCAACTTTCCAGAGGGCAGTCATAAGTATCTTCTCAGACATCTCATATGATTGCATGGAAATATATATGGATGACTTTACTACTTATAGTACAACATTTGAGGAAGCTCAATCCAATTTGGAGAAAGTACTACAGAGATGTGAATATCACAACCTATCGCTGAATAGTCAAAAGTGCTTCATGATGATGCAGGAGGGAATAGTACTTGGTCATCATATTTTTGCTGTAGGAATACAGGTTGACCCTTCTAAGATTGAGGTCATCTCTAATATACCCTTTCCTACCAAGCAGAAAGAAGTAAGGAGCTTTCTTGGCCATGCTGAATACTATAGAAGATTCATCAAGGACTTCAGCCAAACAGCGGGCCCCTTATATAGTCTGTTGAAGAAAGATGCAGATTTTTCTTGGACTTAGGAATGTGAAAAAGCATTCCTTGATTTAAAAGTCACCCTTACACAGGCACCTATTCTGAAAGGACCTGATTGGTCACTTCCATTTCATATTCATACTAATGCATTGGATTATGCCATTGGAGCAGTGTTAGGACAGAAGGATGGATCAACAGAACATGCACTCTACTATATAAGCAAAAATCTGCAAGGGGCTAAATTCAACTACACTGTTACAGAAAAAGAAATGTTGGAAATCATCTATGCTCTCAATAAATTTAGACATTACATCACTGGTTATCAGATATTTGTCCATATTGATCATGCAGCAATCCGGTATCTCATGAACAAAAGCTTAATATCCGGGAGACTGGCAAGATGGTTATTGTTGATGTAGGAATTTGACATTACAATTGTGGACAAGCCAGGTAAAGCCAATGTGGTTGCTGATTTCCTTTCTAGAATTCAAAGGCAAGATGACTCTGCACTTATTGAAGACTCCTTTCCTGATGAGCACCTATTTACAATCAAAGTTATTCACCCATGGTATGCAGATATAGCAAATTATCTAGCCACAAGAAGAACTCCTTAATTCTCCCCTAAGGAAAAAAGATTATTAGCAGAGAAAAGCTTTAACTTTTCTTGGATTGTAGATTGCATGTTTTATACAGGGCCAGATCAAGTTATGAGGAGATGTGTACAAAAGGAGGACACTCATGATATACTACATGCAAGCCATGATGAGTCGTGTGGTGGACATTTTGCTACCAAAAGAACAACAATGAAAATTTTAAATACTGGCTACTATTGGCCAACTCTGCATAGAGATGCAGCCAAATATACCAGAAGATGTGACAGATGCCAAAGGATGGGAATACCAACTTGATCTGATGAGATGCCTCTATTTCCACAAGTTGTCGTTGCACCCTTCGACAAATGGGGACTGGATTTTGTAGGACCAATTGATCCACCTTCCAATGGTAAGTCCTACATCCTTGTATGCACAGATTATGTGACAAAATGGGTTGAGGCTAAACCTATGAAACATGCTAGGGATAATAAAGTAGCTAAATTCCTCTATGAGGAAATATTCACCAGGTTTGGTGTCCCTAAGGAGATAGTGACAGATTAAGGAGCACAATTCACTTCTACACTTAACACAGCCTTAGTAAATGAATACAATATAAGGCACAGGAAATCAACTCCTTATCATCCCCAATCCAATGGCCAGGTTGAGGTCACCAATAGGGACATAAAGGCCATTTTGACTAAAACTGTAAATTTGCATAGGAAGGACTGGGCCGCAAGGTTACCAGTAGTTATATGGGCCTACTGTACTACATGGAAGATTGCTACAAGATGTACACCTTTTGAAATGGTGTATGGTAAAACAACTGTGATGCCAATAGAATTTGAATATAAGATACTAAGAATAGCATTAGAGATAGACATGGATTTAACAAATACACAAAAGGATAGAAACATGCAACTTAATGCTCTGGATGAGCTCCGCAAAAATGCCCTACAGCACACTGAGATGATACAAAATCAGAGAATAAGGTGGCATGATAAATAGATCAAGGAAAAGAAATTCAAAGTAGGAGATTGGGCTCTGCTTTATGACTCACGATATAAGGACAGTCCAGGAAAACTACAAACCAGATGGTTGGGTCCCTATGAGATAGAGGAGGTATTCACCAATGGTGATGTTCAATTAAGGACCGTTGATGAGGTCCGATTCAAGCTACTAGTCAATGGGCATCGCCTCAAGCTCTATTCTAAACCCATTGACAAGGAAACATTTCTAAGACGGTTCGAAAGTGAGCAGGATAGCAGCGATCCTGCAGCCAAAGGAATTGAGCCTTGGCTCAAATTCTTGGTCCATGCATAAACGTGTATACCAAATCATAATAAAGGGGTTATCTAATAAGATCCCCATTCCATTCATTCACTTCATCCACAATCCGTACTCACTCTCTCTCTTCCACATCATCCACCTGTCATTTTCCATATCATCCACGTTTCTCCATGTCATGTATTGCAATGAAGGAGGCCATATCAGATAATTATGGTGATTCTCTCCAGGTATGCTCCACTTCACTTTAAGATTGCTTCAGTTTATTTATTGCATTTAATTTAGTATTAATTAACGTGAATGATTTTCTATATGGTTGTCATTTCCTTTGGCTCATTCGCACGATTGAACACGTTTTTCTATGATATTATTTTTCCACATCCTTATTCTCGCTGCCATAAGCTTGTCTCGCCGTTGTCAAGAACCCTCAAACAGCCTTTCCTTCCTACAATAATGAACCTACATGTATTCCATTTATCCATGATTACTCTCTCCCTAAAAGATTGTATGATCACATTGTTTTCCCTATTTTTCTCACTTTTGAAAAGAGGTTCAAAATTTTTGGTTGAGGGGAGGGACAGAGTGTTGTAAAATTGCAAAAGGGTTCATTAATTGGGTTACAAGAAGTTTTGCAGAAGGGTTCATCAATTGGGTTACAAGAAGTTTAGTTGGAAAAGCCAGGTGAGCATTGCTTAACACATTTTATTACAGAAAGAAATGGGAGGTCAGCCGATTCAGCATGAGCCTACAGACCATAGCATCCTACTGTAGGATGTGCTGCATGTACCATTATTTAGGCACTATGGGTCGCTCGATTACTTCCTGAGGCTCAGGACTTTTAATACAAACATTGCAAAGGAATTCACAAGGACATTTCATGATGGGGAAGCAAAAGTTAGAGGCATAACAGTCAATGCATCAATTGATAGAATTGTTGAGGTAACGGGATTACTTCAAGTCGGGGAACCATTTCCTAGAGGAAGAAATGCAAGAAGTGCTAGGGTTGAGTTTACTCGGCCAAATGACCCTCCTCTACGGGTAGATAAGCAAGGTGCACAAAGAATGAGTCTTCTGCAGGACTAGGTGTCACGGGCAAGGTATATCATCAAATACATAACCTGTGAAGGTAGGTTTTCAGTCCTGCATTCTCATCACTTCAAACTTTTGTCTCATTTGTGCCATGGATTGTTGATGAATATTCTCGACTTTCTTTATAATTTGCTATCCAATAGTGTTGCTAAATTTAAAAAGGGTAGGGTTAACTCTGTATCTCACCACTGCCTTATTAAATTACTTGTTGAAAAATTCGTTCAAGACGCATCAAGAATGACCTAGGAGGAATTCACGGTCCAATTCAACCCTAAAATTCAAAATGTAGGACCTAGGGGTGAACCTCTTACATTTAAACAATGAACCTCACAGTTTGTAGGCCAAACCTCTGTTGCTATGTCCTCTCCTCAGGAATCATCCAATTCACAGGATGATGTTCCTCTTTCTGAAAGAACTTCCAAGCAGCCGACACAAGGTCCTATCAAAATTCATGAGCCGTCTCCTAAGGATAGGAAAGGGAAGTCACCTGTTGTACCAACCCCTGAACCTGCAAAAAGAAAGAAAAATGAGAACTTATTTGTTCCTATAGCAAAACCTTCCAAAAAGCATAAAACAATTCCTACTTCCATAAAAAGGAGCTCTAGGCTCTAGAACCAGGCAGCCCGCCAAACACTTAATACTACTCCTACTGCCTTCAGATCCTTTCAGTCATAAACTAAGAGAAGAAGAACCTATTATCAAGGAGGTTGTGAGTACACCTAAAGGGGCTAGCTTGAATCAGTTGGCTGCCATTACAGAGAAGCTACAGAAAGATATGGAATGTGATGAGAAGGAGGAAGATCCAATTATGTTTCCGTCAGAAGAAGAGCAAGGTAAGGTGGATATGTTTGAAGTATAGGAGACACCTGCAGTGTGCTATAATCATAGACCACCACTCCATGTCACAAACTTTGCTACAAGAATGGCATGTTTTCAAGAACTTCGGCAATAGCAGACCGCCTCTACACTTGAAATTGAGAGACTACAAAAGATAATCCAGAACAAGAATCTGGAAATTGCTAACTTGAATGACACTCTCAACCAGATGGTAGAGCTGGTTCCACAACTGATGCAATGTCGTGTACCTTCACTTGTCTACGCAATGTATCTCAAGGAGCTATATTTTAACTTCCAACTAATTAGAGTTTGGAAGGGTAAGAATCCTTCTTTGGATACCCCTAAGGAATTTTATGAAGCATACAAGGATTCACCTCTACACATCAGGAACCTCCTGTGTGAATTTTATCTACATAATTTGGCTGTATCCCAGGATAAGGAATGGAATCCCTTATGTTATGTCAGTGATATTCATATCAGTGCTCTAATCTCCTAGATCACCAATGAAATAAGTAGAGGAGAACAATTTGATAGCCATATGCATGATGAAGTAAATATGCCATTGTCTGTAAGAAATGAATCTAGTAATGGAATGGGAATTTACTTTGATTGGAAGAAATTGTGGAGAGATGAAAGAGCCAGGCCACTGATTGAGCCTCTAAGGCAAGAGGTATTTTCTCAATAATCCCAAATTATAAACAGTGATTTTAATGTTGCAACCTTGCACATTCAGAACAGATGGGAGCATCTTTCATTTCAATTAAAGAAAGCAGAACCACATACTCCCAATACCTTGTATGCAACAACCAAAAGGGAAGAGAGGTACATGAGGAATGCCAAAACAAAGAAGGAGAATTGGTTTCCCTTAGTTATGCAGCCGCCTATTCTCCTATGGCCATTATTGGCTATACAGGGGGATAACAACACTTATAATAGAAGTTCTGAAGATAATAGATGGCAAAGGCTAGAGGCAATGCAAGCTCACTTCTGGAGTTTCCAAAATGGTGAATGTGGACAGCAACTGATTGCATATTTGAGAGAGTTTTCCAGAAGAAAGAATGCTAGACTTGCTGAAGGGTCCAGCAAGTAGTTGGTTGAGGGGAGTGATGATCCAAGTCTTTGGCACATTTTGATCATACTTTTATAAATACTTTGTTGTTTTATTATGCTAAAACAAACATTCAATTTGTTTATGGGATAGATATAGACCTTTTTATGACTTTAATATGATGAGTATATTGTGATAAGAAGTCCCATGATTATTTCCTTTAATGTTTTATTAGTCTGATAAATACTTTATGGTTTTGTGTGATCATAAAACTTCATGCAGCCTCCACTACCAAAACTTCCTGCAGCCATATTTGAAACAATGTTTGTCTTAGTTTAATACTTAATTAATGAATGAATAAAGTAATGGATTGTCTTAAAGGATGAATGTGTTGAGCTAACCTTCTTCCTCAGGAAAAGATAGCGAGATATTTTGCAGGTACCATGATTGAAGGAAAGGAATTCAATTTCCACTTGAAGAATTGAAGACCAAATCCATAAAGACTGGTTCAACAACAAAAGATGAGGAGACAGTTTCAACTCATCCACCATGTAGGGAGAGTGTTTTGAAAATCTAGGCCAGTCATCTTGGTGGTGCATGAATCCAAGATGATGGCGCTTTAAGACTGCTCAACTAATTTGACTTAGTTCTTCATTGTCATTCACCTCTTTACTTAAGTTAGTTAAATGTAATAAATGCCTCCCATTTTATAAGGGAAGGTTGGTTAGTAGTTAGGATCAGTTTTCAATAAATAGCCCATTCTCCTTTAGAGAAGGGGCTGGAAAAAATAGCTTTTGTAATACACTTTCAGTTTTAGAAATTTAGTCAAGAGATTGTGCCATGTACTTATTTGCACTAAATCAATAAAGCTTATGAAGTTTTTCGCCTAATTTGTGGTCTGCTTTTGGCACTACCTAAGGGGGCCCACTTAGGGAACTGTGCATACTTTTATTCTGCAAGATAGAATAGCTGCATTTTTCTTCATAGAAGTTAATGTGACTGTTCATGTAGCTAGTAGAAACACAGAGCTGTCAACTATTCCTACAGCCACTAGCGGCAGAATAGGTTATCTTACGAGTTTTTCATTTCCAAGTAAAGTTAAACAGCAAATTTGTTTCTAGTACTTAAATTCTAGTATAAGGCATTTTAGGAATCATGTATGTCTGGAAGGGTGATTAGTGCATATCTTATATTGTCCCATTTCAAGTTTACATCCCTGGGTTGATAATTAAATGAGGTTCTTTAGTAGGTCATGACTGCCAATTGTGATGTTCAATCCCTGAGTAGAGGAATTCATGATTCCTAGTTGTTGAGCTAATTAAAGAACACTACAGTACCCACCATGTTAAGTACTGCACGGTCATTCCCACATCTGCCTGTCCTCCCCTTCCTGGATAGGGTATCTATTGCATACCATCCCATAGTTGTCTAGTGAACTCTTCTATGATCAGATCACCCCATAACCGCTCTCAGGTGATCCATCTAAATCTTTGTGGTCTTAAAGGGATATTCTGATGTACCTCAATCTGCATCATCACTCTATCTATCCTGTGAAGCTCCACAATGTGTGGATCCCTCTTGACCAAGTAGGATACTGTGAAGAAGTACCCTATGTGTCTCCTCTCATCTGTCCTCTAGCCCAAGAACCATCGCTCCATGTACGATCTCCATTCTATCTAGTCCTGCAAGTCATATAGTCTCCTCCTCCAAGTCACTAACATCTTGGTAGTGTAGCCACCAGCCGTACTCAATCTCATACCAGTATTCCACTGGTAGTGTATCATCATATGTGCCTATTATCAAAACTTCTGGCCTAGCCATGTTGATGTGCTCCTAGGCCCATACCTGTAGTAGCGTCACATGTGTCACACTAAGTACTCGTCAATAGCATACCACGTGCATATCCTTGTACAACTGTGCCAGTACGCATGTACCCCATGTGAAATCCCCCTCCCTCCTCTCCACGATATGTCTGACAACCTCAATAACCTTGAGGCTGCAAAAAATCCCGCTCTTGTCTAGCATCGGAATACTGTTGATCAACCCGCAAAGGTATAGTGGCAACGCTGGCACTCCCAGTCCCAATATGTGTAGCAATCCTGCCTATGCTAAGGCTACATGGTCTTGCACATCCATCCTCTCGATCATCACCTCTAGGACCATTGAATTCCTCTCTCATGTCTGCAATGTATCAAAGCTTTGCATTCACACCAAGTGGCATGTCAATCACTTTCCTCCAATCTCACCATTTTTATTCTCTTGCAATACTGGGGCATCTCCCTTCATTTTCCACCATCAAGACAGCTTAGATAGCTCTTCCCACGCTGGGGAATTATCTTTCTAGTCATTTCCTCTATCGAGTCATCTGTATTTTATTTTTCTTTGAAACACTATTATTCTAACAATATTTTGAAGAGGGGAAAAATATAGACATCCGAATTTGACCACTCCCATATGGTCAAATTCGTCCCCTTTATTTTCCTATCTCGCATCCCCCATCGACATTAATTAAATGATTTATTTAATTGATATTTCCTCTTTTCCTAAGGTATTTAATTTAATAATTAAATACTTTACCTTTTGTCCCCTTCCTCTCTAAATTAAATAAATGCTTTTATTTATTTAATTTAGTCATTTGGCCTTTTGAATTTAAATCAATTTTAAATTCACCTTTTTCTCTCTCCTTGTCCCATCCTCCATAATCCCCCATTAATTTGGATTGATTTAATTAATCCATGATTAGGATGTGCACATCCTTAATCAGGATTAAAGTCACATCCTCCATGATTTGCAACTTGCTCTTAACCCTTCATTAGTCTTCATAATCACTTGTTTGCACAATCTTAATTACATGATTAGGTCAACCTAATCTTTATGCCATTTATGGCATACCCACAAGTCAACTATCATTAATGCTTTCTCCATTCAGACAAGGCAGCCCATTCCCCCATGTGAATTAAAAATTCACATTTATTTTTCCCATGCATTTTAGGAATTTTAAATTCCTCTCCTCTTCCCCATGAGGATATTTGAGGAATATTAAATTCCTCATGTGTCACATCTCCCACATGGGGACAAGGACCTCCTTTATGAGGAAATCTTGTCCCAATCCCAAGGTACTCTAAAGTACCTCCACATCACCTTCCCCCTTTACACCTCATTGACACTTGGCAAGATGTGAGGGCTTGTGAGTCCTCAACTCACCCTAGCCCTTCATCTTCTCCATGGTGGCTAAATCCTAGCCCTCCATTCCTTAGGGGAATTTCCCCTAAAATTAGAGTATTTTTCTCTCATTTGCAACATTCAACAATCAAGTCATCAACCGATCTAGCATTCAAGCACTCACAACCATACTCCATTGTTGCAACTTTTGAGCTCATCTTGCATCCATATTGTGCATCCACTTGCATACCCACTTGCATCATTGTATCCCTCATCTTGTGCACATCGTTTTGCATCCATTTTTATGCTATTTTCCATCTGAAGGAGCACACAATCGATTGAATCAACAAGGTCATCCATTTGATCAACTTGGGTAAGGTAACATACTTTGTTTTGTATTTCATTTTTTTCAAGTTCAACTAGGCCAATCTTGAGGTGTTGTTGTGTTCCCTTGCTTGCATTTTATTTAATTTTACATTTTAGACTAGGGGGAAAGCACTGCACACACTTTCAATTGGAGTGTTCCTTTGAATGGGCCCCTTGGTGTCTTGAAGGGTTCCCAACTGAAGGAGCCCCCTTTAAAAGCATTCTTCTTAAAATAATTCTCAAGTGTCTTGCAATATCTGATATTTGATCTTTGCATCTATCTTAGGGGCAGCCCAACTAGACCTATCTTATATCTTCGCATCTATCTTGGGCATAGCCTGACTAGACCTATCTTTTCTATGATTGTACTGCAACATAGATTGTAGTAGCCACAGGATTATCTGATTAGTCTTGCTTTGCAAGACCAAGAACCTATAGAGATCCTTCACACCAAGCTTTCCTTGCAAGACCGAGCACCTCGTCAAGCTGTCCTTGTAGGATTGAGAACCTATAAGGGCCCTTCACATCAACTCTTCAGGACCAAGCATCTATGGAGTCCTTTCATGCTAAGCCTTGTAGGACCAAGAACCTATGGCGCTCCCTTTGGAGGACCGAGAACTTATGAATCTCTTTCTTCCATAGGATTGAGAACCTATGGAGCCTTTCTATAGGACCAAGTACCTTGGATCCATCTCTCTTCTCTCTTCTCTCTTCTCTCATCTCTCTTCTCTCTTCTCTCTTCTCTCTTCTCTCCTAGCTCAATTCTATGTATATACCAAACCAAAAACTTGTATCTTCTTCATCATGAGTATATACTTCTTTTTCTATTTGACATTGATTGCTTCCCCATCTTTTGTATGTATTCTTCTATTGAATCAATTTATCCTTACGTTCTTCTCTCCATTTAAGAATTCTTCCATGTGTTATTTCTTAATTTGGGGACAACGCATAGTACTAAGACAACCTTCTACATCAAGGTATCTTTCACTTTGTTGACTCAAATCCTTTAGTTTCTTGTGTTCCTTTATGTGTGTGTTATTCATGTATATGTTCTAACCCCATGATATATTGGCTTTTTATCTTCTAACCTTGTTGTTTTGTGCAGATATTTCTTTTCTAATGTGTTTGTTTTGTAGGTCTTTGGTCTGGGGTTATGTTTCCTTGGTTTGAAGGGTTATGTGCTTCCTCTACAGTATCCTTTTGGTACCATGATGTTATTTATGTTTAGTATATTTCCTTTAGCATGCATATTATTTTATATTCATATGCCCACTAAAGTGGGGGAAAAATGTAGTATCGTAAAATTGCACCCCTTACAATTTCACATAAATTGTTGTATCTAATTTAGTGTATACTCCCTTAGAATTTGTGTAGACTCATTTTAGCCCTTGCATTAGCATTTTCCCCTCTCAGGATGCTCAAGACCCCTTTTTAGTAGATACCTTTGTGCACCAACTTTGTGTCAAACCTTGTGCTTTTCTCGTTCTCATCATTTTGTAGTGTGATGTTTCTAGACACTAGCATGTCATGCAGAAGTCCATGTGCTGAACTAGCATCCCGCAACATTTCAACATTCAAATAGTTTTTTTGAGTGTCATTCCACTTTCCAACTACTTTTGTCAGCGTTAACGGCTTGGGACGTCTTGTAACTACTCGACAACCTTTTTTCTCTCTTACTTTCTCTTTAAATGCTATCTTTTCAATCCATTTAGTCTTCTTAGATTCTATCTTGAACTCTCTTCTCCTTTCTTGGACATTATCTTTTTCTTCCTCACTCTCTCAAGCTTGCATAGCTCTCTACAACTTTTAATAGCACTGTCGCGTTCTTACAACACTCTTTGCAACTCTCTTTGCTCTCACAGCTTCGTCCCTCTCCTTGGCTTCCTCAAGCCTTGTAGGTGATATCTATCTTGTGCCTTATATCTTTGAGCATCTTGGGATTTATTGCATCCCCTATCTATTGCATCTTTATTACATGATACGGGTTCTCCTCCTTGAGCGGGATTTTATTTTATCACTCTTGCGTTCATTTCATTTTTGCTTATTATTTCTCTCTATCTATCTAGTTGTCTGTGGAGATGGGAACACTGAAATGGGGGTTTGACTGAGGCAAGCCCCAAAATAACCCCAAATTTTTTCCCTCAGTCTTATGTGTGTAAGTGTTGAAGATGTCTACTTGTTGGAGGCTTCATTAATTGGGCTATTGTAAGCATTTTATTTCTTCCCCTTGGCTTTATCATTTACATTTTACTTAGTTTACTTTACTTTATTTTAGCTTTTCTATTCTCTATTACTTTCCCGAATTCTTAGAGTTCTTAGCAATTAAAATAGAAGTAGTCACTTTGTTGTTTTCTACAACATTCTTCATTTCTAGTCCGTACAAGACGTCAACACGCCTCAAGGATGCCATCATGTCACATTTGCATCTGTATTCTACACTATCGTCCTTGGTTGAAAATTTTATAGTCTTTCTAAAAGACATTTGTGACCTACTCATTCTAATTCTAAAACTCTCGCTTTGTTCCTTGAGGTAGTCTAAGGTAATTTAGGGCAATTCGTTCCCTATGACTCTCTTGAGAATAAAGAGACCCATGAGCAGTGAATCCCCCTTCTCTACAGATATGAAGGATTTGGGGGCTACAAAATATATCCTTGGGATGGAGATCAATAGGGATCAAGTTCACATAAATCTTTGGTTAAGTCAAAGTATGTATGTTGATACCATTTTGCAGAGGTTTAGTATGCATGACTGTAAACCAATAAATATTCCATTTCCAATTATTACTAAGTTGAGTTTAGATATGTGTTCTAATTTTGATGATGATTTTGAAGAGATGTATAAATTTCCTTATGCTTGTGTCATTGATAATTTAATGTGTGCAATTGTTTGCACTAGACCAGATATAGCCCAAGTAGTGGGAGTTTTGAGCAGGTTTATGTCTAAATCTAATAGAGAGCATTACACTTTTGTTAAGATGGTGTTTACATATTTGCATGGTATTTTTAATTACTATTTGGTTTATTATGATACTGATGATGTGGTTAAGTTACTGGACATGCAGGGTTTTGTTGATGCGAATTAGGCAGGTGACTTGGACAGTCAAAGGTCCACTAGTGGCTATTTTTTTACTTTTTTTAGAGGCACAATGAGATCAATGAGTAGAATACAACCTATGGTTGCATTTTCCACTATTGAAACAAAGTATATGGCTACTACACATGCCTCTAAGGAGGCGGTTTGGTTATAGAGACTTCGTAAAGGTATTGGTTTTGATTGTAGGACAGTGAGGATTGGATGTGACAGTCAGAGTGTCATATGTTTAGACAAAAATCCTATTTATCATGGTCGTACTAAACATGTTGATGTTCAGTATCATTTTGTGTGAGAAATGGTTGAGAATGGTAAGGTCTTGACAAAGAAGGTTGACACTCTAGATAATTTTGTAGATTCTCTCACGAAGCCAGTGACTATGGATAAGTTCTCTTGGTGTAGGAAGGCCATGCACCTTGATCACTATACTTGATTATATTTTTTTCTCGTGGATGTAATTGCAATGTATAATGTCAATTGGGAGAATGTTATGATACATGACATTATAATTTCTATCCTAATTTGATTTTATGTGTCTCCATGTTCTTTGGAAAGTGTCATAGAGGATATGAGAGGAAAAATATTTATTAATTAAATTGTAATTGCATTCATAGAGGTGAACCCACTATGGTGACGCTTATAGAGCATCCCAAGAGTATCTTCCTTTTGGGCATCCACTTTTTAGGTAGGGACCACCCAAAAATGTATGTTCTTGCATGTTATTTGCATGTTATCCTAGGTAGGGTTCCCAAGCTTGCATGTTCTAGGTTTGAGCCGTCAGAGCTGTCAAGAGTAATGAAGCACTCAGGATTGATCAATTTTGATTAGCTATGGGTTAGGCCCCCATGTGAAGGCCATGTGATCAATTAATAATTTTCACCATGCTTATGGGTTTTCTACTAAGGGGGTGTGGGTTTTCTAGGTGGTTTTACTTGTTGTTTCAGGATACCACAAGTGGTAATCTCTCCCACAAAATTCTATAAATTGGAGCATTGAGATGGTGGTTATATAAGTCTTGTTTGCAAGTTGTCAAAGTAATGAAGTGCTACTGAGATTCAGAGAGGAGTGTTGTGTTGTTCTTATTTAAATATTAATACAAGCATTACATCTCTTTAGGTGTGGATTCTTTTCCCACAAGGGTTTCTCCATGTATATCTTGTGTCACTTGTGGTTCTCAACTTATGGTATTGTTGTTTTTCTTTCATTATTGGAATTTTTGATCACATAATCACATAATTAGTAATATTGAATACACTTTTTTAGATTTTCAACCACTTAATTAAGTTCATATTGTTGGAAGTTTCACCTTGATTTCCAACACTAAGTTACATCAATAAATCTGCATACAATCTTAAGTTGTTGAAATTTGTCAAAATTGCATGCATGTTTTATTGAAAAATATTGAATGTAATGCCACTTTTCTCCAAGTATAAAATTGGATAATTTTAATATATTTGGCAATATATTTATTAGTATTATTAATTAAGTTCAAATATTATAAATTATTTCTATAAATTAGATACAAATGGACAAAAATGGTAATTAATCAGTGTTATCTATTTAAAGATTTAAGCACATAAAACCATCATCAATAATACATAAATTGGCATTCAAAAATATAGATATGATTAAAAGAGAATGAATAACATCATTAAATAATTTAGTTAAATCAACACCATCTCATTTATAATTAAATATCTTGGAATTGAGTTTAGTACTTATCTGAATCATAGGTCTTAGGAAGGCCATTCTCACCCCAAGAAGATATAAATGGTATTGGCTCTTACTATGGAACAATCTAGTAGGAAACAGTTCCTTTCAGAACATAGTGCACTATGCGCTCCACACAAGTGTTGGTTCAATAGAACCATTCTCAACACAAGTGCACACCATGCTCTAGAGTAATTACTCCTCATGTATACAACATGCTCTAGAGAAATTACTCAACATGCATATATCATGCTTCAAAGTAATTGCTCAACATGTATACAACATGCCTCATAATAACTACTCAACATGCATAACAACCCTAGCCAAGATAATCTCAGGTGTACTTTGTATCCCGAGTTGGAAACACTCTGTGTGCCCCCTTCTCCAATGCTCATAGCTCACCAAACAACTTTCTTCTTCCTTGAATGTTCTCCATGCCTTTCCAAGTTTCACATGAATGATTTATATGTGCTTTTAAGGGTTGATTTCCAAACCATCAAACCCTTTCACAAAAGATGCCTTTAATTATTATTTAATAAATATAATTATTTCTCTCTTTTTAAAATATTTTTATGCATTTTTTTATTAATCTCTTTTTTAACCAAAAGATCATAATATCCTTTATTTTTATATCTCCCTTTTAATTATAAAGGGTTATTTCATAGTTTTCTCTTATCTTCAGAAAAAGTCACATAACATTGAAAAAGTGAATAATTACATATTATATTTATTTCAAAAGATCAAAAAGTATTGCTTTTATATATTTTTCTAAAAAATTCAGTCAATTACAACATTTTAATTTTGAAATTTATCATTAGGATAGAGAAAACATCAAAATTTTATGCATGAGTATGCTTCACATAAAAAAAATAGGTTTTCATGCATTTCCAATAATGTGTTTACATCTAGACTTGAACATGTGAAATATAGGACCCTCAGACATTGTAGTTGGTTTCTAGATTTGAAATTAGTAAATTTAACTTCTCTAGACCAAGGTTCCCAATGCCTCTATCAAATCAATTTGAACCTAATTTTTTTTGTGTAGAACCTTTCTTGTGGTCTCTACCTAGATCTAATTTCAATTTCTAAAAATTATTCTTACAACTATCTAATTTTAATGTGCACCACTAGTTTGATTAATAGGACATATCATAATGTTTTCCTTGCAAAAATCTTATGTTATAATTAATATTCTATTGTCAAATTTTGTTAAGAAATTTAAATAATTTATATTACAAGAATGTGAAAATGAGTTTCTCTCTCCTCCTTTGTTGTTTTCCTTTGATCCCTCTCCCACTATCTTTCCTAATTTTGAGGATTTTTTGGTGCAAGAGGATGCAATCATTGACAATCATTACAATCATCATTTTTCTTCTCCCGATATATCTCCTACTTGTGAGGGTATCTTGGTGCAAGAGGATCCAATTAGTGAGAATCACGAGAATCATGTTTATTTTTCTCCCAATACCTCTCCTACATGAGAAGATATTGTGGTGCAAGAGGAGGCCATTATTGAATCATGAAAATTATTTTTCTCCCCTTATATCTCCTACTTGTGAGGGTATCTTGGTGGAAGAGGATCCAATCATTAAGAAGCATGAGAATAATGTTTATTCCTCTCCCAATATCTCTCCTAATTGGGAAGACATTGTGACACAAGAGGATGAAATCATTGATACATATTCCCCTTTAAATGATAGTAAAGCGGCTCACATATGTGAAGGATCAAAATTGACATTAGGTCCTCCATTAATAGAAGATCATCAACAAGTAGTTAACTCAATTGAAATGTTAAACCCAAAATTGATTATTGGATCTCCTCTCATTATTGGACCTCCCTCTAAACCTCCTCTCATTATAGGACCTCCAAAACCTCATGGCCATATCCTTTTTTTTGTAAAACAACTCACTCAAAGTAATCATGTGTACCAGGATGTGTTGAACCAACCAAGTTATCATGCAATGTCTTACACATATAACACTGAAAATAATAAGGAACCTGTGATGCAAAAATACCGGTATGGGCCGAATTACGCTTGATCCATGAAAAATTGAAGCATAACAAAGCCACCAATACTCAAATCTCAACAAAATCAATCAAATGAAATTGAAACTAAACATTTATCAAAACCTAACATACTAAATTATGAAAGCTTTAAAAACATCTACTCTAATCCATCTGAAACTTATCCTGTTGTGGAATTGGTGTCGTGTTGATGTGAAATGACAACCCTTTCCCAATCCTATGATTAGTGAGCTTGTTTCAGTCGATTCTATGGAAGAGAATCGATGAAACCATGGTGTTTGGTGTATGAAAACCTAATTTATGATAAAATGAACATGATACAAGCTAAGTTACCATGATTTTATGCAATAAATGATCTAATTATGCAATTTCTAAGATAATA